>VXBZ01002983.1:341777-397299 GCA_013399135.1 Heliornis fulica
GGGTGGAGATCGGCTCGGCCGGCGTGTAGAAGGCGCCTGCCTTGCTCTGGAGGATGTAAGCTGGTAGCGGGGGTCTCTTCCCACACTTCTGCCTTGATCGGTGCTTCGGTCTCCTGGGAGCTTGTGCGGGAGCAGCTGTCTTGGCCCGTTCTTTGAACACTCCCGGCGAAAGCCTTGGTCGCGATTTCAGCGACCGGAGCACCCAGCTGAACTGTCATCTTCCAGAGCTAAACTGTCATCTTCCAACAGTGTCTTTGCAAGCCGTGCGTGAAGCACGGTGCCGTCTGGGCAGCAGCAGTGTGGAAGTACCTGGGCTGAAGAGCCGGGTCTTGAGGGAGGGGGGTCTCACATTGGTTTTTATGTTAATGTGTTGGAAAGACTTTCATTAAAAGGGGTGAGATACTGCATCCTGCCAGCAAGGTCACTACATCTTCTTCTGGAATGCAGTTACCTTGCCTTTAAGGCCACAGTAAAACTCTACAGAGAATTTCTGCCTGTGCCAAAGGAATCTGCAAGGGACCAGAGCTGTGCACTGAGCTTGGGGCAGCCTTGGTAGTTGAAAATGTCACTGGAGCAGCACAGGAACAGAGCCAAGGAGCTCTTACTGGTGCCTTGCATAAAGCCTTTTCACTCAAGTTACTTGGGTCCTGGGGTAGGTGTTGCTGTTCATGGCTTAGTCCTGGCACATCCTCCTTAGTCCTTCAAGGAATCATGTGTATCCTGAGGGACTGCGAAGCTGTTGCTTCAGCCTGCTTGTATCTATCACAGTGTCCCTTAAACACAAGACATTGCAACCTGTACGCACAGTGTCTTTTACAGCCTCAGCTTTGACTCCGCAGGCAGTGGGCATGAAGGACATGTAACACTTTCTGAGGTGTACTCGCCCACAGTTTTCTTCCTCATAATGCCTTTTTGCATAACAAGCGCTGACTTAATGCCTAATGAGATGGCAGTGCTGTCAATACGTGGATTAATAACGTCAGCGAGCACCCGTGGGCTCAAAAGAACAAGGCAGCGAGTACAAAAAGCAAATTTATGTCCTCTTGTTTCTTTACAGTCTAATCAGAATAAAGGATTTCTGCCAACAAGGGAAGGAACAGGACAGCACAATCTCTGAATAAAAACTGATGGTGTTTTGTGGTGGTCTTTGTTTAAGAGTCAAGTGAAGTAGCCTGGCCAAAATACTGCAGGAGTTTAGTGCAATAGAGAGGGAAAACTATTCTAGTGCTGCTCGGCTTTAGGGAGCGTGGTTGAAGCTTGTTCTCCTTTGCTCATAGCCTTAGATTCTCACCACATCAAGCTACAGGTGCTGTTGAGTAGTCTGCTCATGTCAAAGCGCAGGTGTCCCTTCAGCTGTTGGTGTGGTAGTACACGGTCTAAGACAAGTATCACTTTCTTCTCTGGGCTCCACTATCTGGGCAAACAATAGAGTTAGATTGAGTTACTCTGGCTTAAGACCATGAGCCGAGCTGAACTAAGTGTGGTGAGCCAAGCCAAGCCCAGCTTCAGGGTGAGTCCAACGAGAGCAGTTCAGGGAAGGTGGTTCAGGGTAGCACATTCTCCAGGATAGCTGACATCTCACAGAAGCGCGTATGTGTCACATCTTGTGGCTGAGCTGCAGGAGAACAGCCCCACAGAACTCTGTACCTGCCTTGTCCCCCACTGTGCATTTGGGGGTGTCATTTAAAACTCCATGCTCTTAAAACCTCCTCTTAGATTGGCGGCGCGTTCTCATTTTATCCAGTCTCAGCAGAACAAAGACCTTTCAAAGGAAGAAATTTTTAATTGCACTTACAAGACATTTGGATTTGTTTTTTTAAACACGAAACAATCCTTAATGCCCAACACTTGATAGAATGTAAACTTGAGAGAGGGCAATGTCCAGCCCAGTGGAGCCCAGTATTAAGACAGGAAATCCTGCAGTACATCTGCTGAAGGCTTGAAAGCCTGTCTGGAAACTTGGAGAAGTAGCTGTTTTCTGCATCTGAGTGACCACACTGCCTGTTTGTGTTCCTCTGCAGTCAGCTAAATGCATGCAGTTTGAAGGTTTGGGGTGTTTAAACATGTATCAGTGCTGTTTGGATCAAGTGTAACAAGTCACTGTTGTGCTGTCTTGCAGATAACTTCCTTTTCAGCGATGAAATCATAGCCAATGGTTTTCACTCCTGCGATAGCGATGAAGATGACAGAGCCTCACATGCAAGTTCTAGCGATTGGACCCCAAGACCACGTATAGGTAGACACCTGTATAACGTTCATAGATGCTGTTTGCCTCTGAACAGTTACTTCTTTCCAGCTTTCAGGATTCTTCCATTGTAAAGAACCTGGCAGTTGCTGCTTTTGAGCAGCTCGGAGCTGCTGACTGTGTTCTGTGCATCACTGGAGGAGTTTAAACAGGAACCTCTCTGAGCTCTATTTTGATTTGTTTGCCACTTTTTTTGTGTACAAGTCCTGCTGTGATCCACATTCAAAGCATACTCAGACTCCATACCCTGAACGGATTCATGGCATATTTCTAGCCTGTTTCCATAGTGTTAATCCTTTAAGGCTCACCAAGATGGTTCTTGCATGATTTTAGGGCTTGCTGTCCCGAGTGCTGCACTGGCTTGGGGGTTATAATCTGCCTATCTGTGACATGTTAGCAACAGAGAGGTTAAGCGTGGCAGCTAGGAATTCGGTAGAGGTGAAATAACTGCTGTGGTCACTGGTGACTCGTGGGACAGCAGCTTCCAGGGTGGAGTTGGAGCTCAAGGGCTTTTGCCCTACACAGGCACAGTAACACCACAGCATTCATTTCATCAGCACTGGTAGGAATAGCAGCAAGAAAACACAATATTCCACTTAAAATCCACCAGTGGTGTCTTAGCTGAGCCCTTGTTACTTATTGCTGTTGGTACCCTGTGGGTAAACAGCAGTTGTTTCTCTGCATGCACTGTGACTACCCGTAGCAATAGTGCTTTGGATCCTCTTAGCTTTGCTTCTTAAGCTTTCTCTATTCCTTCCGCTGCTCCAATCTCAAGTGTCTCTGGAAAGACCACAGTGATGGCTTTGGGAAGTCATGCCTGAAGTGGTTAGTGACAGGTGACTGAAACAACAACAGCATCGATTGGTGGGCAACGGTTGTTCTTTTAGCGTGATGGTTTGTGATACGACTAGAAAGCGTGTGTATGTTTACTGTCTCTTCAACTTGGTACCCTAAATACATTACAGAAGGTTGGGAAAATACAAATGAAGCCATAAAATGGAAACACATGAGAACCTTGTTGCAAAACAAAGGTACCTGTAAGGGCCATCAAGTGTGCTATGAACTGGGATTTGTACCGTGACTAACTTCCTAGGAAATGCATCGTGGGTCAGAGTGAAATAGTGAGAAACAAGTAACCTCCCACCCCCAGCTATACTTCAGATGTTAGAGCAAAACATCCAGGGGCTTAAAAAAAACAAAGTGAACAAAACCTTAAATTGGATTAATAGAACTGTAGCAGCAGGTAGTAATAAATAAGATGATCATACCTGAAACACTGACCTCAGTGTTAATTAATTATAATCTCTTATTTTTCTCAGGTCCCTACACTTTTGTTCAGCAGCATCTCATGTTAGGTACCGACCCACGGACAATTCTGAAAGACCTGCTACCAGAAACAATCCCCCCTCCTGAACTGGATGACATGACGCTGTGGCAGATTGTTATAAACATTCTTTCAGAGCCACCCAAAAGAAAAAAACGGAAAGATATCAATACTATCGATGATGCTGTGAAACTGCTACAAGAATGCAAAAAGATAATGGTCTTGACTGGAGCTGGGGTAGGTATTGCTGCAGTGACCATGATGGAATGTATAGGCAGTTGGTTAAACACTTACCCGGGGCTTCACAGCACGCTGTCGACGGGGCCCTCACTGCCTTCATAACCAAACAGTTGTGCTGGATGGGAAGAGGAGGCACAGCTCTCTGCTCAGACAATGCAAGAGTGGAGCTTAGCTGGGAAATTACAAGATCTCAAAAAAAATTCTATAGAATTTAAACTCCTAAGCAGTTACTCCATGCAGAGTAGTTACAGAGTAAGATCACATCTGCTGGTTCCAGAACATTTTCTATCCTGGTCAGTTTTTCATTAAAACAAAGGTACTGATTTTTTTAAAACTAAATATTAGTGGGGCTTTTAAAATACCCAGGGGAGCTAGAGGGGCTAGAAGAGTAGAATCACTCAAACCTCCCCCCCTCATGCAAACCAATCAGTCAGAACCCAAAAAGTTGGGAGTTTAAGGAGAGTTTGATTATATTTCAGTAGACTGGATTTTACTTTTAACACGTGCTGCTCTGCGATGGTAATAAGGTTACTCGCTCTTTGAAGAACATTTTTAGCCTGCTGTACATTTTCAGCTTCATACCTGTGCACCAACCAGACCATGATACAACAGCCAGCTGGTTTTTACTTCATACACAGGGGTGACACCCTTCAGGAAAGACAAGTAGCCACCTTGCTAGAAAAGGCACCGCGATGTTTCACCCAATCCCACTCTTTCTGTGATCGCTGTCACACACCTGCTTCTCCTCTTGCCACAGCATTTTGGGGTAGTCTGAGACAGTAAATTTTAGTCTCTATTGACCGCTCCCTGCTCCAGTGCTCTGATAAATGATCTTTATCATCATCAAAAGACACTTCTGTTACTGCGTTAGCATGTTAAAAAAAACCAAACCACCCTGTCCAAGCCTAAGTTGACAGGTCAGGGAACACTTACTAATCTATTGCAGTGGTATTTTAAATTTTGGTTTACTTCCTACAAAACTTCCACTAGTAAAAGTAAGTTCCAGTGTCCTAGTATTGCCAGTATGGATTGTACTAAAGGGTGGGGTTTCTTGTCCACTTGTCAGACTTTGTTTCTGTGCCATTTCTCCTGCTTGTGATTTGGGAATTGTTATACTGACCCAAAAAAAGGAGGAGGGAAAAAAAAAGGCATAAAGTAAATACCTGTTTTTGTTCATAGTGCCCCTGAGCACTGCAAGCAGAAATGTGGTTTCCTAACTAGCTTGTATCCTAACAACTCTTTGTTTCCTAACAAATGAAAATACATTTCAGGTGTCTGTGTCATGCGGAATACCTGACTTCAGGTCCAGAGATGGCATCTACGCACGCCTTGCTGTAGATTTCCCAGACCTTCCAGATCCACAAGCAATGTTTGACATAGAATACTTCAGAAAGGATCCCAGGCCGTTTTTTAAGTTTGCAAAGGTACAGTTTTCCAGCAGTTCTTAGCTTGGTCAGATCGGACAGATAACGATATTAAAATGCTAAATGAGATTTAAACCAACTCTGTTACTAAAATGGCATCATTGTCTTACAATCATTGCTGCAGTTCAAAGACCCATGTGGCTTCAGCATTATGAGTAACTTGAAGTATTCTGGGGAAAAACAAATGCTTTCAAAAAGTCTTTTTGTTTGTTATGAGTTGGGCTATACAGTAGCTGAATGCAGAACTGTCCCAAAGATTAATTTAATAGTTCAGTGTTGCTCTAGAACTTTTGGTTCAGCTTTAAGATCTACTGGTAGAGGTCAGCAGCAGCCTCCTCCTTGCTAACTTGTTTTTGGCCAGCAACTCCTATGCTTTTCTTATAAAAAAGCCTCACTTTCCCAGCTGAGACTCCAGCCTGGTTGTTGTTCAGTGGCAACAGAGTGACTGGAGAGCAGAAGGTCTGGAATCCAAGTTCCTCCCCTAACTAAGTGCTGCTGAGCAGCAGAGTGGTGGTGCTGCCATCCTCCTTGCTGCACAGCAACCAGAGGTACCACCGGGGATCATCAACTCCTGGCATGAAGCCTTCAGCTGGGTGCCCACCTTGAATTTTTCCTTTTGGCAGGCTCCTTCTTCCCTGTGGCAAACATGGCATCAGTCTACAGAAGTGCCCAACACACTCTTTAGATCTACACACCTCCTCTGCCTTGGTCTCTTGGAAGGTTTAAGCACTTGTTTGGTGCAGAGGACTTACTCTGCTAAGCCATTTGGTTTTAGCTTGATGACTACTGTAGCTGGCTAAGTTAGCAATTAGAAATAATTAGAAATGGCAAAATGCAAAGGGAGTGACAATGTTAACTGCTGATGTAATTGTTACTGATAATATTTCTCTCTGTGTATTACTGCAGTTGAATAAAGGTATCGTTTACACTTCTAATGTACCTCTGAATTCCCTAGGAAATCTATCCAGGACAGTTCCAGCCATCTCTCTGTCACAAGTTCATAGCTTTGATGGATAAAGAAGGAAAACTACTTCGCAACTATACTCAGAACATAGACACACTGGAACAGGTAGCAGGAATCCAAAGGATAATACAGTGTCATGGTTAGTGGCTTTAGTTTCACTTAATTTATGTGATTTTATATGATTTTATGGTGCAAGTAACAAGGCAATTGTTGTAACAATATAATTACAAATTGGGTTTTTTAGGTAGCTAAAGTATTTAAATCAGAAGTGTTGAATGTGGAAATTTCAGAAATGCTCAATAAACCGTGATCTTTGTGTATCAGTGAAGATCCACACCCCGTTTGCGCAAGTTTAGGTCTTAACTCATGTATGAGAACATAGTATGGAAATCAGGCTTGTCACAGGTCCCTCCCCCTGTCTGTCAGTGAAATGCAGTTTGGCTGGTACCAGATTCTTTACACAGTTTATAGTCCATTGAAATCTTAAAATACCCTGACACTCCAGTGACTACCTCACATATTAAGTGCTGCTTATTCATGGCCAGTTCAGCTGCACTCAAGATCATCTGGTTGCACCTTCAGCATTATACCCCTTCTGCAAGTACAGTACCAAATTAAGTGGAATCTCTGAAATAGTTGCTTTGTGTGCTTTCCAAGGACTTGCAAACATCAAGCTAAAAGTCCAAGGATGTATTTTTAAGGAAAGGACATAGAAAATCACAGAGTCACAGAATTGTAGGGGTTGGAAGGGACCTTGAGAGATCATCGAGTCTACCCCCCCTGCCAAAGCAGGTTCCCTAGAGTAGGTCACACAGGAATGAGTTCTTAAAAGTGCATGTTTGGATCATTTAGTACTTCTGGCAAATAAATTACTTAAAAGCCATGCTGGCACATTTGAAAGACCTGTCTATCAAATTCCACCTTTTCCAGGAACCAAACTCACTAGGTTTGCTGAGCTACAAAGCTTAGCTCAGTGCCAGATTCCTCAGTTTGAGAGAAGCAAGCAGTGTGCTCTGCTGCAGTGCCCAAGCAGCACACAGCAGCATCCTGCCTGGCGAATAACCCAGATCTAGCACTGGTTTCCATCTGTGCTTAGTGTGTCACACATTTTCCTTTGGTTTTTATATGAGGTATTTATTTATGTATTACCTTCAGCCAGCGAGCCTGGAATTAGGTCTCATTCCTTGCTGTAGCTGAATGATCGGAGGCGCTGGCCTGCTGGTACACATCCCTCCGGCATGGGGCAGCGCCACTTCCTGACCAAGTCTTCCTGACAGTGAAAAATAACTCACATCACACGAGTTGCAAGTAGGTAGCAGCAGATACCTCAGGCAGGATTAGATCTGTTAGCCTGACAGATGTGTCCCTAACACTGTATAAAGGCCTTGATTATTACTGTAAACAAATTATAATGAGCAAGTAGCTGCGGTACCTCCTCTAGTCCTTGGAACCCCTCAGGTTCTGGGGGTGGCAGTGCTGAGCAAGCATTTCAGCAGCTGTGTGCCTTCCATGCCGGCAGTGATTAGCAGACCTCAACTGCCAGTTGTTCCTAAGTGATCTGCTCCAGGGTTTGCTGTGCTTTCACTCTTTGTCTCGCCCCAAAGCACATTTTGGGGTAGCACTGAGCCCCAGAATCCCTCCATTTAGCAGTAAGTGTTGGCTGGCTGCAGCGCATAGGTTACTTCATTCTTCAGCATTCTGTCACCTTCTGGTGTTATTCCTTCCAGAGATAAAAGCCCTTGTAGGCTTATTTCTCCTGGACATGTGCACACCAAAAGGCCACTCTGGTTTGCCACAGTGACTTCACACTGTGTATTTCTGTCTGTCGGCCACTTGATAAGCTTTCCCTTTAGACCAAGGACACCGGTGCTCTACCAGATACTTGGGCATCACTTTCAGCTGCTTGATAGAAGTGGCTGAACAGAGCAGCAAACTGAAGGTCATCTTGCCAAATACTGAACACAGTAGCCAAGCTGGATACCAAGTTCAGAGCAGGATTTCAAGTTAATGGGTACAGCTGGAACTTCTCACTTCTGCTGAAAGGAACTCTGCTGCTCTTTAGTTGCCTATAGTGAAGTCTTTACAAATGCACTGTCTCATTTTGCCCTGCAGTCTCTTGAGTTCATGTGGGTTCATGCTCTGGTGCTGCTCTTTGCAGGGCTGGCAGCACTACTGTTAGCTGTGCAAAGAGGAGAAGGGGAGGTTCTGTTCTTCCCCCCGGTGTGTGCTTTCACAGGTTGGGGCACAATAAATATGATCTGTGTTGACATGCATGTGGTATTTCACTACTCCTACAACAAGATTTCTGCTGACTAACATCTAGTAGAACTACTTTTAGTACTACAAGTAACTTCTCTTAATTTTACATTACTTTTTAACAACTGATTCTCATAGCACTGCAACATAAAATCCTTTGTGTCCAAACAGACTGAATCTGAACGAATGAAAATCCTCATTTCTACCATACGGGTTTTTCCCCTCAGGTTCCTTTGCAACAGCTTCCTGCCTGATCTGTAAATACAGAGTTGATTGTGAAGTTGTTCGAGGAGATATTTTCAATCAGGTAAAAAATTTACTTTAACTCACTGCAGCTTTCTAATAGGTAATTCTCTAAAAATCCCCAGCAAAAATAAACCAACAGAAACCCCAGAACACCATGCTTTGTTTTCCTACAAGATCTTTTAAAAGGCTACGTATCTTTGCATGTATTTCATAGCAGTGCTTATCTGTATTCTAACATTTCCTCTAGTATCTAAAAGTATAATCAAATACTACACTGCAAAAATTAGGTCATGGGAAGAAGCCAAACAGAACCCTAAGAGTCCATTTTTAAAGGCACCTCAGAAAAGTAGAGGTTAAAATGGTAAGTAGGAAACTGGATTTGTTCCTGGTTTATGTTAATCTGAGCCCACAGTCACACTGGGAAAGCTTTCTTAGCTATCTGTAACATCAGTCGCTCTTTGAATATTTACCTCTGTTAAAAACACGTTGAAGCGGTAGATGATGCATGGAGAAACTACAGAGCAGCTTCTAAGCAAGGAAGAGGATGGAGTGAGATGCCAGATGTTGCTTTCAAAGTCTCCAGCTGTTCAGTGTTCCAGGCTCCCTACACCTGGGTGGCCCATGCAGGAGGTGGTTCTGCTCTATCAGAGCAGCTGGACCTTTGGCTTGGCCAGAACTTCTTTGCTCTTCGTTTGGAGGGACAGAGGTGGCACTTCTCAGATCAAAAAGATCTTTTCATACAAATGGAAGGGCTCTCTATTTCTGCAGGCTCATGGCTTTTTGATAAGTTCTTAAAGAGTCCACAGTTGCAACTGTAGATGAGAAACATGGAAGCAATGTAAATCATTTGAGTATTACATTTGAAATGAAACTCAATGAGAAGTTTCAGAAGACACGTTCAAGTTAAAGCTTTAAGAAATTTCACTCTCGTAATACTGAAATACTGAATGTGAAATCTACTTTACTTTGCTAATAAGAATATTATTTTTGAGAACTTTTTATTTTACAGATGTTTGCTGCCCCTTTACCTTCAAAGCCAACTGGAGTTTAGGTTCTCTTCACTCCAAACCATCTTCCCAAGCATGTTGTAATTTTCTGGTTTGATTGTTAGTGGTCAGGACTCCTTTCCCTAACAATGCTTTAGGTATGTTTATATGCTGAACCAAACTTCTGCCCCTACAGCCCATCCCTGCTGGTGGTCAGTATTGAAGCATGGGGAAGTGGACAGAAGATACCAGCAGCACTACTTCTGCATCACGAGACAGAGCAAAGAGGGTTCTTACACCTGAGAGGAGATCAAAGGAGTTCTCCACACTCAGTCCCTCAGCCCTAACCTTACAGTGGTGTTGCCAGGTGCATCTTTCCAGGGCAAGCCCGAGCTGTAATGTTATTTTCATAATGCAAAATAAATACAGTTGTTGCCAAACCTAATTTCACAGAAGAAATAGAGCTGTTGAAAGATAAAAGTAGCTTTCCTCCTTTATGCCTACAAAAAATATAAATACATTGTTCTGTTTGCCATCACTCTTTATTCCTTAGCTTGCATTTCCCAAGCCAGTGCTACACAGTTCCTTTGTCTTTAGAGTAACGAGTTTGGTTCCTTAGAAAACTTCTCTCTACTTCTGAAACGAAACACTGTCCATTTCAACAGGTTTGTTCTCTAACAAACTGCCCTTTATGAAAATGATTTTGGCATCTGGGTCCCAACAGAAAGTCCCACTTCCAGTCTCTGCTGTCCTCCAGTTCAGTTATATGTGGCCTCAGGTCCTTAGCTTTCCCTAAAAACACTACCTTTGCTGCAGTCCATCCTCTGAACGGTCATCAGTGCTTCAGCATCTTGCTGCCACCAACTTTTACTTTGCTTTTGACTTTGAGGTATAGTGAAAATCTCAGGTTTAGGAAGAGTCCCAAGAAATGGAAAACCTGCACCAGTTCTTGGATATTCTTAAGCCAAAGTTATCTTTTCTAATCTTGTTTTTGATACACAGATAAAGCAATGAGAAGTTCCATTTTTCTCTCAGGAGACAAATGCATCAGCAGAGGTGGTGGGGTTTTGGGGGAATGCTGCTTCTGGAGGGAAAGAGGACCCTAGCAATCGAGTGGCCAATTATCTAGCTTTAACTTCTTGGTATCAATTTCAGCTCTTGGAATAGATCTTCCCCCTTACTGACGACCTTTCTGAGGATTAGCAGAGAAGCTGGTGAGTAGTGTAGTGTTGTAATGCATTTATGGGCCCATTACGGTGACTCAGATGATTTGGACAGGGACATCAGTTATCAGTTGCTCTACCGAGATCTGTTAAGTCACAAGGCATTGGACTTTCTGTGAGACGATATAGAGTTAATATTACTAGGTCTCTTGAAATCAAACGTTATAGGTCTTCATTTCATCTTCCTCCTAATACAGAGCAAATTATTTTCCCTCCTTAACCTTCCAACTGAAAGTGCAAAGGCATCAACAGAAGAGACAGCAGGACAAAAAGCTTCAGGCAAGTTTAAGCACTGTGTGTGTCAGGAGCTCTCATATGTAGAGATCTGAGGAATAAGTTCAAGATTGATTCTACCCATCTGCTCCACGTTGGGGAATTCCTTAGTTGGTTTCCCTTTAGCACGGGGTTACCTCTTCAGCTTGGCCACCTGGTGAGGGTTTCCTCCATACCATATCTTAGCTCTTGTGCCATACAGCTTTTTATGCATCCCTCCCACAAGGTGTTCTTCAAAGGAGGATTGGACTCTTTGTTGGAAGACTCGTGCTTTTGGGAAAGGTCCTTTGACACTAGGGGAAGGCCTTTTCCTTGTGATGCTTTCTCACTTGGAAAGCACTGTCTCTTGTCCTACTGCAGGCATCTATAGGCTAGTTCTTTGATGTAAACTTTCTAAGGTCCATATTTTTTCTGCCTCTGTTCTCTGTACAGGAGGCAGTTGCTGTGCAATTAAACATCAGTTTTCATGCATTTTCCTATTGGAGTAGGTAACATACATCTCTTTGCACCTTTAAATAGCAGTAATTTGTTTGTGATGACTACTGCAGGATTGCAGCTACATTTAGCTCCTTAGGTTTATTTTGGGGTTTTGTATTTTGACACTACAGCTGAGAAGACCTGACCTATGTGAAAGAAAAATTGCTCAGTAGTTAACCGAATTATTGTCTGTCCATCTGTCGCTCACCTGTTTGCTTGGCTTCTCTGTGAATAAGATACAAGTGAGTCGAAAGAGGTCCCTAAGATCACAAAATCCCCTGGTTTCACAAGGAAAGCTGCCTTCCCAGACATCACTCTCATCCACTTTTTTAGCAAACAAGGACTCTGCTCTGTTTTTGGAGGAATTGTAAAAGTTTAAAATGGAGACCACACAAATGTTCTTTCCTTTGTTCTTGTCCTGTGTGCTTTTTGCTAGCCACCTGCCACAGTGCCATGTTGTTTTCTGTGCATAACACACATACCCTTCTGGAGAAGAGGAGAAAGTAAAGAGATAAAGCTCTACAATACACTCTTGATGAGGAAAGGTTTTATAATGGCAGCCTACAAGAAAATCTAAGTTTTCGCTCTAATTAAGAAAAATTGGAGGTAATGATCATCGGTGCTAAGCATGACTGCTGGACTTTGGCTTAGCTGTGATCCAGGAGCCGTGGTGTAGATCTGTGAGATTTCTCCCTTTACTGAAGAGGACTGCCTCTTTATTCCTGCTGTAGTCTTGTTTCTGCATGGCTAGAGTAAGGAACACACTCGTCTCTACAGACACAGAAAAATGAAATGTGGCAATATCACTGAAACTTTCTTGTCTTCTCCTGAAGTCAGTCACCCTGAATTGCTAAAATTGAGGTTTTCAAGGGCACAGCCTTGACCTGTAGTAACTGAAGCTTTTGTAATGCAGGTTGTACCCAGATGTCCCAGGTGTTCACCAGACGAACCGCTCGCTATCATGAAGCCAGACATAGTATTCTTTGGAGAGAACTTACCTGAGCAGTTCCACCGCGCCATGAAGTATGATAAAAATGAAGTTGATCTCCTTATCGTCATTGGGTCTTCACTGAAAGTAAGGCCAGTAGCATTGATTCCAAGTAAGTGATTATCTCTGGTAATATTTTCTTCAAAAAAAAAAATTGGATCCAATGTGAAATTCTCTGTTAGAAGCTGTAATAAGTGCTTTTGGCTTGACTCAGTTAAGAAACTAAACATCTAGTTTTCTAAGATGAAAACTAATTGCCTCTCTAAACCAAAATCCAAATTAGAAGAAGAAACAAATTCTCAGTGCTTTTTCTACACCCCAGGCAGATGTCAAGGTAACGAAATGATGATCTGAAAAACTACTCCTGAACACCCGAATGCCTTTGTTCTGAGATGGAATTCATTTCTCTCCCTGCTTGCACTGTGCAGGCAATCGCTCTCTCCGTGTCCGAGAACCGGACTTGATGACTTGGTTACCTGAGGAATCAATGCTAGAGTATCAGACTGCAGGGTTTGGAAGCCTCCATGTCGGGGATGGGTTGAGCAACCCTGTACAACACAGACTGTACCAGGAAATAGTTTGACCTAATTAAAGCACATACACCAGCAGTATATTTATTCTTCATGCACACTTAGGCACATAAAATGAATGCACAGGAATTGATGCAATTCTTCCAAGAGGTTATACTGCCAGTTTTAAAAATCTTTCCAACACTTGACCAGACACTTCTCTAGTCAGTATTGCTGTGCATGTTTCTTAGTGATGGAGTAGAGGAACATAGGGGTGAAAAAAAATCGAGATAGCCTGTAGTAGGCATAGCACCTCCAACTGTTGTTACGTTTGAGATTTGCTTCCTGATCTGGTCTTGTTGCAAATGAATGAATGAAGTCTGAGGAATTAAGCTTTCTAAGTAGTTCTCTCCTGACAGGGAAACTGAAGTTACTACCTCAAAATTCTCTTCTCTATACGTAGGTTCCATCCCCCATGAAGTGCCTCAGATCTTAATTAATAGGGAACCTTTGCCTCATCTACATTTTGACGTGGAGCTTCTCGGAGACTGTGACGTTATTATCAATGAGTTATGTCAGAGGCTAGGCAGCGAATACACGAAACTCTGCTACAACTCAGTAAAACTTTCAGAAATAACAGAAAAGCCTCCACGAACGCACAAGGAGCTCGAAATGCACTCGGCCGAGCTACCACCTACACCTTTAAACATTTCAGAAGACTCTAGTTCACCAGAAAGAATGACTCCACCAGATACTTCAGTGCTGACTTCAGAACACTCAGCTGAATGTAAGGTAGAAAACTGTGATCCCGCCTCAGAAACTAAAGCAATCTGCACAGAGGAAAAGCTTCAAGACACACAGACCACATCGGGAAGCCCTGAAAATCCTCCTAGTGAATTAATGAACTCTGAAATGATGAAGGAAAATGGATCTAACAATGGAGAAAGCAAAGAAAAAAATGAGATATTGAAGAAGTGCTGGGTAAACAGACCTGCAAAAGAACAGATTAGCAAAAGGCTGGACGGTAAGTGTTATCTCATTTCAGTATTTTGCATTTCTTGGCCGAGATGGTTGTTCTAGACTTACTTCAAAACAGTAGGTATGTTGCCCTTGAGCGAGTCAGCAGGTTTTGGTGGTGGTTTTTGTTCAGACAAGTCTACAAAACTCAGAATTCTGTCATTTATTTCGCTTGGTGAAGTCAACAGGCCCTTTTTTAAATTCAGAATAGGCTTTATCAGCAATTATATGCTCCCTAAAAAGATCAGAGTTTAGGAGACTGAAGGCAAGTATCCAAAAACAAAAATAAAGAACCAGTTTCTAACTCTTTCAAGTGCATTTTCATAAAACTTAGTTTGATCCTCGGGTGTTAAGAAGCTGCTTACCCTGGGTCATAATTTGGTATGACACTGTTGAAACTACATACATGTAGGTACCTGCTAACCAGAAGCCTGCGAGATCTTTTATGAACAATTTATTTTAGCCTTCAATTGTCTTCTGTAATTCTGTTTCAGGTACTCAGTATCTATTTTTACCACCGAATCGCTATATTTTCCATGGTGCTGAGGTATACTCAGATTCTGAAGATGATATCGTGTCTTCTAGCTCTTGTGGGAGCAGTAGCGAAAGTGGTTCATGTCATAGTCAGAGCTTAGATGTGGAGGACGAGAGCGAGATTGAAGAGTTTTACAATGGTATAGAGGATGAGGATGCTCCCGAAAGGGAAGAGGAACCGGGATTCGGGGAAGATGGAGTAGAACAAGATGAATCGGCAGCTGATGAATCAGCTGATACAAATGAAGCTGCAGGGACAGATCATCCAAGCAACAAGTTGTAGAGTGATCACTGACTGGCTACAAGAACTTTCCACCAGCATTAGGAGCTTTGGCATGTCAGAACGAATGTTTACGTCTGAATTTAGAGCAACAAAACCATAAGGATGTAGTGTTTCTAAACAACTAAAACAGATTTTCATGCTTAGTTTTTTAACTTTTTCAATAAAATTCTATTACTGCGCACTCAACACTAACTCATCCTTTTTTTTTTTTTAAGGTACTAAGAATTTGTAGACAATTGTCACTATGTTCACTTTTAAGTTTATCTGTCCAATTTGGCATCTGTGTATATAGTACGTATTTTTGCTTAATGAATTTCAGCTTATGTTATTTTTAAAGTTTTGAAAAAGCCATTGGAATGTTAAACTAATATAAAGGGAACAGCTAATTTAGACCAAAGAATGGTATTTTCACACCTCTTGCTTTGTAACAGTTTGGTTTATTTAAAACCTTCTTAGGCTTCTGCTAAACCTTTCTTTCTCGCCTGGTCTGTCATTAAACACTGGCATTTTCTAAGACCTACTGTGGCAGCTAATTTTTTGCTTTAACAGTTAATTTGTATGTTTGAGACATACATCAATGTGAGTAGATAGCTAAATGGAAACGAGACAGCACTTGAGAAATCCTACCTTTCTGAGGCTGATCACAAAGTGCTGTGAAAATGCTTAGGTTGCAGAGTTTCACACTTGCTGTGGACACAAAGTTGACATCGCTGTTGACACCGGCTCCTCGGTGATTATCAGACGGGTGTTTTAAACAAAATGGATCCCCCACGGTGGAAGTTTTTCACATCATATACAACAGCCAAATATAGCGCAGCTTGCATTAAAAATAGCATCTGATAAATTGCCAAGGCTCTAATGCGGAAGCTAGGCTGAGTTCAGAATAGCGTTTCTGCCAGCATGTCAGAGCACACAAAACAACCCCGAGCTCCTCCTCTGTACGTAGCGATGCAACAAAAGCAGGAGAACCCAGCTCAGATCTGGAGAGCCTCTGCTTTCTGAGTGGGTAAGACACAGCTTAATAGCCTAACCTGGAAGCACGCTGTTTGAGGTCACGTCTCAAAGCTGGGAAAAGCATTTCCCATCTGCCAGCTCCACCTTGCATAGTAAAAGAAAAGCAACTACTCAAATTATTACACTGTATATTCAAGTGCTAGGCTGCCTTAAGACTGGATGTTGCAAACTTTCAAGTGCAGATTGTTTCCAAGCCTTTAGAACTATTTTGTAAAATTGCACAGTGCAGTAGAGTAAGTAACAGCATTTTTCTATAAACCACTTTTTCAGTGTTGGCCCAAATGAACTCTACGATGTAGATTATTCCTATACTTTGCTTTAATATTTATTACCTTTTGGAAGATGTATAGTAGCTGTTCTTTGAACATAAGATACATCAGTGAAGAAATATTGAACAGCCTCCTGTATTCATCAGAAAATGTTGGCATGTTGTTTTATCGTCCAAATTTAATACAGCTCTTATTTGGCTACACTAAAGAATGCAATACCTTTAGTTTCCACTTGCATGTCACAATGTATTAGTTTGTGCTATAGGAGATATTTTAAATTGAAATACTTTGTTTTAAATTATTTTTACAGTGAGGATTGTTTTCTGCTCTTTTATATTGTATATAGTGTCTTTTACGTAATCTACTGGCATATGTTTTGTAGAAGACTGTTTAAAATGACTGGCTATCTTCCTGCAACTTTTGAAATACAAAACCAGTGTTTTATACTTGTATACTCCGTTCTAAAGTCTATTAAAACTGTCATTTGATTTGTGGTTTCTGTTAATTTCTAGTTAGATCTTAAAAACTTAACTAAAGATGCCCAACGAAGTCAAGGTATACCCTAGCAAACGCGAGGCATCAGAGAGTAAATCTCTTTTTTCCACGTGTTCCCTGGGAAACAAAAGAATCCTGAATGAAGTTAGTCTGCACGGACTTTGGTAAAACAACCTCCAAAACCACAACACAGTAGTATCCCTCAGAAAACTGCTTCTCCTCCCAAACCCTGCATTAACTTTAGATGCATTTGCTGAACAAGAGTGTTCATTCCTGCTGATGTTCCAGTACCTAGCAGCTCTGCTGCCTTTCCTCTACCCTAGCCAAAATTTCCTTGAGGTTTGGCACTTGCTGCTTCATCCCAATCCCAAAGGTATACATCTGGGAGAAGCTTTCTGCAAGGAACCTGCACCACACAGGAGTTCAGGACATGTGGGCATCACATACACAGATACCTCACCAGTGTTTTCTACAAGATAAAAGACTGTGTTTCCCTTTGGGTACTGTTGCTGAGAAGGAAGTTCAGCTGCAGAGACCCCTGGGTAGGTCAATCCTTGGCTTGGCCCCGTGACTTCCTGGGGGCTGCAGTTGTAGCAACCCCGCCACTGGAGTTATTCACAGGCCAGGGCCAAGTAACACCTTACTGTTTCAGTTACTCCTCTACTTCTGAGCCATCATCCCTCAAATATAAATTACATCCCAGTCAGACAAATAAAACGTTTATAGAACTCACACACTTGAGACATGAAGTATTAAAAGTACTAGATTTTTTTTACACAGATGTTTCCTTATCAAGTGCTTATTACTACACAATTCAGTACTTCAAATTAATATCTACACTTAAAACACTGACTCATTTGCAATTACTTGCAAAATACACTTAGCAACAGCATGACTAGAGAATAAAATCCACTTCAAAAGGCAGGCTAAACTTTCATACGAAAGCCATGTCTGTGTAACAAGGGAGTTTAATCTAACTCACCAAGTCCCTGAAGTGTAACAGCACCCTTAGTAGAGTCACTCTTTGCACTGCAGTCCTGACACGACCCATAGGAGAGTGTGAAAATATTAATAACGGCACATGAATGGAAGAATTGCTATTTACTCTCCCAGCAGGAGGCCCGAGAGCCATCCAGTGGCAAATACAGAAAAGCAGAGGCACTGAAGGAAATCACCACAGATAAACTCCCCATGGCTTCAGAAAGGAATGGGGCAGATTCCGGTGGGGCAGGACGGCCAAAATACCTTGAGGTTTCCAAGGAAAAGAGTATTCTCCTCTCCCGCCGCTCTCCTGCGGGTGGAGGCGGTTTCTAAGAGTTTGTACCTCACAACAACCCAGAACGGCCCTTCTGAGCCCTGTGCTACCGCTATTCACACCGGGCCTTTGAGACAACAGGCCCGGCAGACCCTCGTAAGGCACACCCTGGAGGCGAGTATGCGGCCTGCTTGGAGGCAGTGGCTGATCCAGACAAACCCGAGCACGGCTGCCCGCACCCTCCTCACAGCAACCTGCGCTCCCTCAGAGCCTCCCTGCTGACAGAGCAAACTCAAAAGCTACAGAGGAAGCTGGAGCGAGTGAGTGAGCTCTGAGAAACCCCATTGCAGAGCTCTTAACACCAACGTCCACGCTTCAGCGCGGTTTTGCGGTTTGGTGACGGATATCCTTGCCCTGCGCCTTCCTCACTCCGAACGCTTTCCAGCGGCAAAGCACAGCTCCCAAGAGAAGCTTCGGCTGAAGGAACCCTCTCTCCCACACCACACCGCGGAGCCTCGGAGAGCCGGATCCCCGCGGGCGCACACCGCGACAGCGGCCCGCAGCGGCAGCCCCACTTACCGCCCCCGCAGCGTGGAGAGGCCCGCTGCTCCCCGCTCTCTCCTCAGGGAAGCGAGGAAGCCTTTTGCTCGAGGCAAAGGGGGTTTACGGTTGCTCCGAGCCCTTCGGCTGAGCACGCACCGACCGCTCCGGTCCCGCCAGCTGCAAGGACTTTAGGCGGGAGACGGCGATACAAGCCGAGCTCCAGGTGAGCTGCAGCTGCCGGCAGCCCAGCTCGGCTCCCTCCCCTGCTGCCTCGGCTCTAAACGCAGCCCTCGGAGGCGCCAATACCAGCTCATCTCCTTCACACTCTGCAGCTGTTCACAGAGCTGGGCTCCACACAGAACAAGCCCAGAAACACTGTGCCCCAGAGGCAGTGCAAACCTGACCCGTAGTCCTCACAGCAAGGTATCACTATGTTCGCATCCCAATCTTAAAAGCCTTCTCTAGGCCCCAGACAAGCCCCCAAAATCTCAGATCCCCACAGGGCACTGGGAGACGCTGACTTCTGCACTGAGACCCCACTACAGAGCTGCAGCCAGGACCCAGGCAGGGTGTGGGCAGCAGAGAACTTCTCTCACCAGCTGTCAATCTAGTCCAACTACTCCCCATCTAGAGATACTGCTCATCTGCATTACCCCCCCCAGTCACCATCTCTGTTTAATGCAAACTTTATCTTTGTACCTCTGTGGAAGATGCCCATGGACAGCCTCGGGCTTGTTGAGATGCTTTATGTAGTCACCACGCTACGCAAGCACTGCTGCTACCAAGTACTTGTACCTAGCTTCTGTGCAGAATTAAGCCACAACAGTTAAAGGTTTCATCTTTGGAAAACACTGAAGATCTGGCAAATACAACTGCTACAGGCAGTTGGGTTTTAGCTAGTCTGACAGCTCTGTTCCTTCTCATGGAAAAGCTGGTATGTTTGCTCATAAAATGGGAGGGAAATCTAACTTTTGCACTCAAACTGAAGTCTTTGAATGCTGTGAGTCTTTTGTTTCCTCCCGTATAAGGTATGTGGTTGGAAGCTGTGAATGCCTGTAGACATTCACAGCCCCCCAGATAGGATTCATCTGCTCTGAGCATGACCCCTTGCTAAGGTTAGCACCACACACTATGCTTGAACTCAGGATGAACAAGATTCATAAACCCCATTTTCCTTTATAATAATCTGAGTCTGATGCATGTACATTCAGCAGAAGGAAAAAAATGCTGACTGTTACAAGTTCTTTGACCATACTCCTGGCATCAGCTACACATTGTTTTGCTTTCTAGAAGATCAATAAAGTACATTCAAATCCAAGGGATACAGAGCTACTCAGACTGGTCAGTCTACCAGTAACAAAGAAAACGGTAGCTCTGTATATACACCTCAACATAGTTCTAGTACACCTGTGGTATTGCCACAGTTGGGTTTAGGTGATGGATTTTTACTCTAGTTGTTGTATGATCAGAAATGACATACATACATATAAATGACATCTTTCTCAATAAACATCTACATTGGTGTGGAAATAGGGAGGTAGAGGCTTTTCATTAGAAAGTTTTAGCATACTCCACTTGCAGAAATGAAGTTACTGTAACAGGCAGCACAGAGTTAAATAATGTGTGTAGGCTCCTTTCCTACAAGTAAAAAAAAAAGTAAGATGGTTCGGGAGCTCAAGCACATAGAAACTACAACTGGTGGTGTTATTTTATTGAGTATGTATTCCAGGAAAACAGTCAGGGGGACTTCTTGGCGTTCTAAGGTGTCCTATTAAATCAGCAAGTGAGATACAGTGTTAGAAGTCTGTCAAGGTCTAAGTAAGGTTTTATTTAATTTCCTGTTCCAAGCCTGATCAACACAAACCCATAAATGTACACTGAAAGCCGAAAATCATAGTCTGGTAAGTTCACCCAAACCCCTTGCTCACCTACCAACTGCAGAGAAAACAATGGGACCTATCACTTATCTGGAGTAACAAGTATTTTCTTCTTCCCCTTCCCTCTCATCCCCAACTACTGAGTACAATCGAACACAGTACAAGTACATAGTTCTGACTGCACAACAGAGAATGTCAACACGCCCATTTTTATGATGCTCACTGTATGCCAGTCTATCATGCTGAAAACTGTATTATTAAAAGAAAGATAAATAAAGAACAACAGCTTAACTGCAGAACCTCACGTGCCTTTATTTAAAGAGCTCTGTTTATACTGGTTTAATTTGATTACATTAAGTATAATTTATTCCTGATAAATCAAGTCTATTGCCACAGAGAGCAGGGCAATAAATTAAAATCTTTTTAAACATAGTGTATAAACCTTTTTCAAGGGAATACTGCAGCTTGATACTCCACATTCAGCAACAAACTTATTAGCAGTAACTCCCGTAAAGTGGCAAAGGAGACAAGTCATTATGCTCCAGCAGGGCTCACTGCTTAACAGTTCCACACTGGCACAGGAACAGTGTTCCTACATCTTCCCTGGAAAATGAGGGACAAGCTTCTGCTATACATGTTGTTAAAACAGCCCCTATGTTTCTGTCATGCAAACTCAAACTTCAGCCCTGTACCAGCATGACACATGCAGTAAATGCAGTACATGCCTGTGCTGCTATGACAAGTGCTTTTAATAACTATGATGGAGAGGGATACAAATTTAGCATTCTCCGACAATTCAGAATATTTATCAAAATGTTAATTATCAAAGTACTTACTTTAAAGATTTTTGGTTATAGTAAAATGCTCCCACATTGCAGTCCAAACTGCTACTATCCCCGTTTGCCTTTTTAAAAAGCGGCATGCAAGCTTTCCTGATTAACTGGAGGTTGGACAAGGAGGAAGACCCTAGGCTTCACTAACACCATGGCTATTTTAGATAAGCACAGAATGGGATTCACCCCCAGCCCATCCTTCTCACATGATGCACAGCACCACATATTGTATGCAAAATACTATTTAATCCAAGAAAGTGAAAGCACTTCCCACTGCCCACCTCCTTCCAGCCAGAGTAAACACTTCAGTGTACAACTCTTGCAGAGATCCTTCATGAAGCCTTTAAGACTTAACAGAGCTAATGGCCTTATAAGTACTGCAGGAAGTATTAAACTGCTTGACAGAATTAATATGACAATTAATTGTTCTAGTACTACATGAAAGTCTTTTACCTTCTTATGTAGATAATGTCACCTGTCTCACTGCACAGACTGAGCTAATACCTGGAAGATAATGAGAAGCATTTAGCAAATATGATCCAAATAGGACCCAACTTCCACTTCTTGCAGTGGATAAAACCAAGGCCAAAACTGCAAAAGGAAGTCTCAGATGAATGCTGTCCTCAGGAAAGCACCACTGCCCTGCTCTGCCAGTGGGTTCTTAATATGACAGTCAACCATTCAATACTTCCCATACATCAATGCTTACCAGTGGTCCAAGAAATACATCTTGCCGTTGCTAGAGAAACTTCTGCAGCAACATGAAGGAACTGCCACAGTAGTTTTAGCCAGCAGTAACTGCACTTCAAAGAGGAAGGACATCTAAGTTCTCTAGCCTATCCTAAATTGGACACCAAAAATTAGCAACTGTTCAGTAACTATGTCTGGGATTCTGTCTCAGACCCCCTCATCTACAGAATTAGGCTATTACTCATCTTTCAGATTAATACCAATGAAAAACCAAATACAGAAAAGATCTGAGGAATTTAATAAATGAAATACAAATGTAGAGCTGGGTTTAGATAACACCCACTAAGGTACAGTTGGACCTGTCAATTAAACATAAATGCCCTGCCCCACTTCCCCCTCCCCATTATTCAGTGAACACCATCAAGTATGTACACTGAATGAAGAAAAATAAACCAGGACCTGACCATGCACTAACACACACAGGGAAAAGGAAGAGAACATCTTTACATTAGCCACTTCCTCCTTTTTTAACACTGCCCTTTCAATCTTGGTGTTTCATTATTTAAAACCAGCTCTTTAATATTACCTGGTAAAATGAAGTCGTAATACTTTTTATTTCTTCCTTTTTCCTTTTTGTTCTTCCATGTATAGTTAAGATTAACCTGCTTTAGTATTTGTTGCTTTCTTGTATTTAATAAGAGGGAGAATTTCCCAAGCAGACAAGAAATGCTGGAAAAGATAGAACAAGAGCTGCATACCAAGAAATTACTAGAAGGTACACTGCATTAGGAAGCTGTAAAGACAGTGTTAAGGAAAAAAAAAGAACTATTTTAACTGTACTGCCTGCTTTGTATTGTTGATGTATCCACATCTCCTGCCAGCACAGAATTACCCACTTTGTTACAATAAATGAATTTCCCTGCTTTCAAGTGAGATTTTGGTGTCCTAGCTGTATCCTTGATTTACTGCACCCTCAATTCAAGACATCGGCATGATGCAAGCATCCATACACATCAACCACCAACAGGTTTTCATTCAAGTCTTTTATTATAGCTTGAATTTTTTCACTGCATTTAAAAATCTAAAAAAAATAAATATTTGTTTCACAGCTGCAAGTCACATATGCATTAACACCACAAAATCTGGAATTCCACCAGAGAAGGAAAGTCAAATCCCAAAGTGTCCAGCTAAGCACAGTCGTCTCAGGGCAATTATACTAAAAATAAAGTCTTAAGAAAAGGGGAAGGGGGTGTTAAAGAGTTATTTCAAATGCATTTATCTGGAAAAAAGTGAAAATTCTATTAGAAACCATAAACTACGCTTTCAGCATTTAAAAATAAACGTTTAACCTCTTGACAGCAAGAATTGTCTGGTGCATCTTTTAAGCTGTATTCTTGACACATGGCTGCAGAGGTTTCAAATGATAAATTAACCTCTTCTATAGCTGTGTCCACTTACAGAATCAGTCCTTGAAAATAAAACAGTGTATTAAGTCAGCTTGTCCATCCACACATTAGAAATGCCATTGTATGCAGTTTTTTATCGGTGCTAAGCAACTGCTTCATGAATTGTACATTATGAAGATGAACGTCTCTTAAAACAATTGCTTTTGTTATTAAGGTTCTTAAAACAAACCAGAAAAATATAATCTTCAGAAATCAGAGTAGTCACTTTTTTGTTAAAAGCCATAAAATAAGCTCATATTCAATTACAAGCAATAGAAACCATAATGCTATTGGAATTATTTTATCACAAAAATTTATTATTTACAAAATGAAAAGTTACCAAGTAAATTTATCAGGGAAAAAGTTAAAAGTTCTTACTAAGTGATTTGAAAAACTTAAGCAAGTCTCTCATGCACTCACACGCCAAATTGTTTGCATAAGGTGAAATGTTAATTCATGTTAGTGAAACTTGACTCCCATTCACAATACTCCCGTTTTTTATTTTAAGATGGCAAAATCCACATGGTTCTGTACAAGAAGGTATGTATTAAGACAGTTCCTTGTTATTGTTAATGTTTTTGGCTCCCATGAATTTCTGTACCACTGAACTTTTTCGCAAATAATCAGTTATATTATCAAATCCATCATTTAATCCACTGAATTTACCACCACAAGACACAAAAAGTTTTTTTAATGCTCCCACGTTACACAGAACTCTCATTTCTGAAGTTATACTAAACTGAAACCTTCGTAGTGATCTATAGCCTGGATCAACTTGGATTTTAGGGTTTCTTTATCTGTGTATTTTGGAAGATCAAGAAGATTAAAGCAAGTGTGAGCTACCGGAAGGTAACTTTCTCCGCCTCCCGTCGGCTGGATGACTAGTTTAAGACACTTCATTCCAAGAATTGGAATACGATCACTGCCTGTCAGAAACACTGCCAAGAAAACAGAAACAAACAAAGTCCTGAAAAGTAATTTAAGGTTAACATTGTATACGTCATACATGCAGTTCTAGTTGCTATTTGCAGTTTTTAATTATTCCAGCAGTGGTTAGCATGTCATACTAAGTTGTTCCGGTAAGTTCAACAAACAAGAAGTAATGACTTAACCTGATCCCCAGCTTACAATATGAACTCTTAACAGCAACACATATAAAGGACAATTGTTCATTTTAGGATGAGGAAACAAACAATCCTTCAAAAAATAAAAAAGGGAAGTTCTTCATGCCTTAGAGTCTGGTGTTTAAAATACAATTAGTCTGCTCAATAAGAAACTTATCTGAATAAGAAACTCAGCTGTGATCTATGCCCAACAAAAGCTCATTCACAAGAGGCTTTGTTTCTTCCCCGTATGTTTCCATCCATATCAGTACCTTCAGGTATTTACAATCAGTTACAACTCCAAAATTATGTCTGTGTGTCATGACAAAACTGGAGGATGTTAAACCTACATTCACATCCAACACAGGAAAAAAACCTTCTAGTTATCAGATAAATTACATCAGCAGTCTAAGGTTGTTGGCTTTAGTTTGTTTGGGTTTGCTGGGTTGGGTTTCTTTTCCATGCTGTCGTGATCTAATGTGATCTGGTAACTGTCCACCACACAGAATTACTCAAGACAGCTACCACAAACTCATAATGAGACATGTTCATAATCCATTTCTCCTATGATTTTTTTTCTTCCAAATAAAGTTAATCACATCTGAAGGAAGGCGGTTAAAGAAGCTTCAGTAGAAATAGTGCACTTAAAGGTTGCTGTCTATGCTAAGAGCTGAACTGGTAAGATAGGCTTAAGGCTTTGCTAGCTGCTGCCTAAATTAGCTGAAACAAGAGAACCTTGTTTAGTGTTTATTGTTAGAGGGCACTTGCTAACAGGGTGGCTTGAAGTGCCACAGTGATTAGAAGTGACCTTGCATAAACAATGCTTTGTCTGAACGACTTGTCTCTAGCTGCTCTTGGGTTTATAAGTTTAGTGCTCTTGAAAGAATTCAAAGCAGACCCAGAATTGATGAGAAGGAGGCATCCTGAGAAAGGTGGCACCTGAGACTGATAAAGAGGGAACATCCCAAGGATAGATGTGTCCAGCTGGAACAATCAGAACTACGCATGTGCCAGGGGAAGGAGGTGAAAAGGTCAACCTGATGAACACTTTGAGCCTTCATCGCTGAGACCCCCAACGACCACCACCAGGAGACAGTGTGCAGGTCCAACTGGGAGGAGTTTATGGAAATGACTTCCTGGGACTAATTGTAATACGAAGCAGGGACAAGTTATGCATATATATAGGCGAATTGCGTAATCCCATGAAGGTGTAACTCCCTACAGTATATAACGGAGGTGAACTGCTGTGTTTGGCACTCACATCTTTGAGGGGCTGCCCTCTGTGCCGCCCAGCACCGAATAAACATGAATAAACATACCTACTTCACAACCTCACGGGCTGTGGAGTCTGTTTCCACACATCAACATCATTACAGACAAATACTTAAGGCTGTGCTCTCGTAAGAGCAGCCTGAAATCACAGCGACCCTCTTCAGTTAGCAAATTCTGCAAAGCTACTTTCAAATACTTACGCAAAAACTGTTTTTTCTTCTCCAAAGACAACTCATGGAAAACCTCCCAGAATATTTTAATTGTTGGATGGTCTGCCCAGTATTCTCCTTTGTATTCTGTATTCTGTAATGAGCAGGAAATTAGGTTGTTGTCCACACATTGAACTAGTAGGATAGTTGGAAATTTAAGCAAAATGAACGTGGTTTATGTAAAGGGATACTGCTGGTGACATACTACTATTTTTCTTGGACAATTCTCTTCACCTGTTCAGTTTGAATTTAACTATATGGCCAGATGCACATACTCTAAAGCATTTTCAATCCCAATAAAGAAGTGACAAAGCCTGACAGTGAGTTTTGGCTATCAGGAATATCCACTTTCAATAACTGTGTGCATTTTTGTGGACCACCCCCTTCTAATGCAACATATTGTCTACAACTGCCTTTTGGTTCTGTGGATTTTTCTTCTTCTCTGGTCTTCTAAGTCTGATTTCCTTCAGAAACTGGACTGGGAAACCATAAGCAGGAAGGCATGTAACATTTTAATGTCTGAATTCTTTTTTAAAAGTTCCTCCCTCGTGAAGCCAAAGCTGGAAGTCACATTAATTAAAAACATGGCTCAGAAGGCCTCATCAAGATTTTGCTTTTGCATCTTCAAATCAAGAACATATGAAACAAGTAGCTAACCACATTTCTTACCTTCTCCAATTCTTTCCAATCATAATTTGTGTTCCCAATCACCATTGCCTGCAACTCGCTGGGCTGGAAGAGCTGAAGAACTTTACCTCCACACACTTTGTGGAAGCCTGCATGGAATGCACTGAATAAGGAAGCCACAGATTTATTGAAGATGTAATCCACATAGGCATCTACAAAATCTTGCCTGTACAAAGACAAAAAAAAGATAATTATGTTGAGATGGAAAAAAAATTCCCCAACAAAACACCAAAAGAAGCATGTCACTTCTCTCAATGCCACAGTAGGTATTTCTGCACAGAACACAGCAATGACAGTTATGCAAAATGGATCCTAATGTATACTCTGCTCTGTGATACAAGCACAGTGAAGATAACCTCAGGCAACATGCAACATAAGTGCATTTCCCCTCCACACTGCTAAGACAAGAGCCTGTGAGGTGCCACACAACAGTAATATGCAGTGTGATTTCAGACTCTACAATTTCTCTTCTTCATGTGCGTTGCAGTGAATCGGACCAAAGGGAACAAACATTAAGCCTTGATTTACATGCAGTGCACTGGAACCAGACAGTCAAACCTGCTGTTGCATTTTTTAATTAAAATGATTACCATATCTGTACCAAAAATGTATTTGAGCCCTATACAGTAGGAGGATGAATGCAAAGGAGCTAGGATACTGAAAACCAGACTGTTATCTGGTGGAAACATCTTTCACAGCACTGACAGAGAGAACTAGAATTCCTTGATGTGATACAGTATTTATGATTTGGGTTTTTTATAAATGCCATTTTCATCAATCCCAGTTAGCACTTAGTTTTTGGCAGAGTGACTTCAGTTATAGATTACAGTTACCCTAACAACATACTTTCTCTGTGCAACCCCACTATGTTTGAATAACATCACCAATAATTTAATGGATCTTCAAAAGACTCTTGACAATACATTTATTAAATGATGGATCACATTTCTCCTCCAGCATTCAACGTGACACCTATTTTATGCACACTATGTCATTAACAGAGATGTTAACTAACTTGCACAATAGTAACAGTGGAAGGAAAGGCTGCTACAGAGAAAACCGATAGCGACAGACTCATTAGAATTAGTGGAATTATTTAAAAACTGAATCAGAGCATCATGGAGTCTCAAGAAACAGAAATTCTTCACTGCTGCAAGACAACTGATGACAACAGCACAGCACACATTCCATAAGCACCTAGCAGCTTTTCTCATAATTCAACTCCAACTTCACTGCCACTTTGTGACAGAACACCAAACCACCACCAGAGAAATTCAAAGCCATCGCCTTTAAGATAAAGTATCAGAAATACTCAGCTCTTAGCCTAGGATTTAAAAAAAAAAAAAAAAAGAAAAAGAAAAAAAAAAGCGTGACAAGTCTATGTGATGGTGGTAGTTAACAGTACAATGTCAGGAGAATAAAAATCTCTCCATTGTGGAAGGTGCTGTCACTGCACATGGCTACGTGTGGGTTTGTGATACCCTCAGAACCTTCCATCATCTCTTTCCTCTACAACAGGCCTAGCTACTTCCAGAAAATCCTACCCAAAACACACGGCCTCTAGGAACATCCCTAGTTCCTACCACACACACCCTAGGCACATTCTACTCTCAGTGTGCCCTTCCTGTTCGACTTTCCCTTTACTCTGGGAGACAGACAAGACTACAAGAGAGGAATGAACAGAGAGAGATAGGGTTGGGATAGTATTCTGCAAAAAGGAACAAAAGCAACAGCTGATATATTCTGCCTATCCTCCAGGAGCAGAAAGGGAACAAAATGGGGGGATGGGAGGGAGAGGCTGCTTGTATAAACAGAATCCTTGACCAAGAGATAAAACCCATCACTCGCACACTCTTCTGACATTAACATGAGATAGCATTACATTTTATCTGCTCTACAAAGGGAAGACTTCTCTGAAATAGCATTTCATACATGAATACTTGCCACATAATCGCATCTAGGTTGAAGTTTTTATCAGGACTAAATTCAATTGTATATAACTTCCTGCAGAACCACAACCATAAATGAAGATCATGTAGTCAAAACAGGCCCCAAATAGCTTCAAAATACTTCTAAATTCAAAGTGAAGTAACAGCAGTACACATTCTGAGTAAAATTAGATAGCACTACACATTCTGAGTAAAATTAGATAGCTTCACCACAACCGGAAAATCCTTAAACACAACAGCCATTCCAACAATACACCTGAGAACAGCTTGAGAGAACAAATGCTTTTGCCTCCAACATTAGTGTAACAACTTGGCAAAGGATATTTACAGCAGCCTGGTTACATTCCAAAGGGAGATAACAACACTGGACTACCCATAAACTCACCTATTTTGTTTGACTACAGGAATGTCAGCACCATTAGGAACAAGCTCTTTAATTTCTGTTGTACCAAAGTTTTCCACAGTGATCTATTTAAAAGAAACAAAAGTAGCATTGATCTTATTTACTGTGTAAACGAGCAATTCCTCCCCACTACCCCTTGCTATCAGCAACATAACAGCTGACACAGAGGCTAAAATTCATGGGCTCAGCAGCTGATGCTTTTGCTCAAACATTCCCTCAGAAGCAGTTATAAAAGGTGGTATGGGATTAATAAGAAATACTTCACTGGATAAAACTTACAGTAAAATTAAGACAAAATGCTTCTTCTATGTCATCCTCAGGATAGTCCAGCAAATGTTGCATTCCCCTGCAAAAATAAGGTACAAAGTACTCTTACCAGCAGAAAGAGGAACTTATTATTTATGTATTATTTATGCTTCGATAATGCATAGAAGTTTAAGAAGAGAAAAATCTTTCTATGTTACTTCATTTACAAGCTTGTTGACTCAGATCTGAACCAACTGTTCTGCTATTACTGGCAGTGTTATTTCCTTTCTATTATCTCCAGGTGTGAAGCGAGAAAATTCATCCCTTCAGCTAAGGCATTCCCAAATCAGAGGCTGTGAGCACTTAGTAACTGTTGATGGGCTTTTCCACTAACTTGTTGGATTTCTTCTTGAACCTATGAAAACCTCAGCATTCAGAACACTGAGACAATTAAACATCTGCTTCCACGCATTTGAAACTCCTGCCTCTTAGTGTTATTCAAATTGCTACTCAAGGGCAGATACTTAGCATGCATTTGTTTCTGAAATAAGCAAAAATATTTCCTTGACAGGATAGGCAAGCTGTACAGAACTCAAACTATGTTCATACTTGGGCTTAGAAAATTAATGGCTAAAACTCAAGAAGTTTTGGATGTCAAATAGTATTTTCCCCTAAAGTTCTTGTAGGATTACATCAAAAAACATAAATAGTAAACCCAAGCATAGAGAAGCAGATGATCAATGACTGCACATATCCTTTCTCAAATGACATGATTGCTACTCTGCACTGTTCATGTGAAAATAACATGTTTTCTTTATGTTCTTAAAGGAAAATGTTGAATTAAAAAAGAATTCAAGAATAATTTTTCTGTCTTGCTTACCTGCCAACATCTGGCATCAACTCTTTTAAGTCATCCAGGGATGGTTTCTTATTCAATAGCTTTTTGTACAAAGCCAAAGGGAAATGAAGGTCTACAATAGTAAAATTATATATTGCTAGCCCACAGACAACACCAATCAAATGAAACAAGTCACTGTCTTCAAAGGTCTAAGAACAGAAAACAGACAAGATGGTTTAAAGTAATAAAGCTACTTTAATCCTGCAGAGTCTAGAAAAAAGTGTACAGTGAGTATAATCTGAGTTTCATATATAATTTCTTTAAATATGTATATATCCATAAGTACCAAGGAAACCAGGATTTTTTATCAGCCGAGAGACTAAAATCCAAGGAAAAAGAACTTTCTACTTAAAAACCCTGTATTTTCTGATACAGTGATGCATACTGCTGAAAGTACTGTTTATGTCAGCAACTTACTATTGCCGTACTTGGTGCTAAAATGTATGTCAACTTTAAAAAAAAACTATTTTCAGGAGAAGTGAGGAGCTCACTATTGACTCCCTTGGAGTTAACAGCCACAGTGTAAAACCCAGCAGTGCAAATGTTAACATTCAGGTAACTGTGACAGCCACCTTAGCCAGGTTTTTCTATGAAAGAGGAGCAAAAGGTCATACTGTTGAGTAAAGTACTTCCTTCCCTTCAAGAAGTCATACTTTTGAGGAAGTATGATTTCTTGATTCTGCTCTTGAAGTCAAGTTTACTCTGGCTGGCACTTCTGCCTACTAGACTTGTCTGGGCTGGGGCCAACTGGTAAGGAATAAGTGAGGAATGGGGGAAAACAAAAGGGGAGAAAAATCTCCCTCTGCAAAAACTTCTCCTCTGCAAATAAAACTATTACAAAGTACAAAGTTCACACATTATTAATATAAATATTGCAAGTTAAAAAAAAATAAATGACTACAGATGGCATCCTACCTTATCAGAGAACCAGATCAGCCTGGACTCCTCATAATACCTGAACATTCCATATTTGGGATCTAGCAACTCCCTCATAATGAGCAAAAAAAATTCTTTGCGAACACCTCCGGCATCGACAGCTTCTTCCCCTACAAAAATAACCTGAACCACACAATTCAGTTAGCAGGATTTGTCCCAAGATATTCTCAACTACTTGCATGTCAGGTTGACGAGCAAGTATTGAGTACTGTTAATACCTTGAGTGGCTTCTTGTAGTCTACATTCTTTGTTTTCCTTAGGACTTCCACAGCATCTCCCACAATATTGTCTCTCCGCACCATCAGTATCAGGCATGGGTTGACAGATTCAAATACAGGCAGAAAGAGGGAAGACAAATTCTGCCTGTGAGCCTGATCAACAGCCATCTAGAAAAAGGAAACACAAACCAAACCCACAAAGCTAAAGGATCAGTAGGTAACATAAGATTCCTGTCAACATTAAATGTCCATCAGCCTTGTTTTAAAAAAACACAGAAGAGATGAATGGAAATAGCAATTATGAGAGCTATGGAATTCACCCACATTTTCTTTTTTTTTTTCTTTAATCTCCGGAAGTAACTTAATCCTAATAAGTATTTTTCCTTTACCCATTAAGTTTCACCAGTGCTCACGTTCAGGTAAGTCTCAGAATACATTTTTTGGCATGCCAGTCAAAATACTTTGGATAACAACAGGAAGTAAAAAAAATTCAATGAGGTGCAATAAGCTGTTTAATATAAATCTGGCATTAAAACAACCATTAAAAAACTAATTCAGCCACAGCTTCTATCATATACATACCCTGAGATTAAAACTAGATCATTCTTGCAGATAAGAGATTACACAGAACTTAAAAAAAACCCCAAACAACCAAACAAAAAAAACTCATAAAGACCCAATGGCAACAGTAACTCTCCAAGACCCCCACATAAAAAAAAATAAAGTAAAATTCATAATATTAAAACCTGAGACTCTTACCTGCATCTGTATGACTGCATCTGTTTGTAGGAGAGTTGTCTTTGCCTGGGCATCAAATACAAACGGGTATGTGCAAATTGTAACTGGAATATCTGTTAACTAGAAGGAAAAGAACCATGTCATATCTCTGCTTATTTCAAAACCACAATGATGGTTAAAGAAGCCACTGCAATAGTACTCATTATATGCATCTACTTTACTGGAAACAGACAAGTATCTTTACTCATTGTCAATGCAGGACAAAAGCCCCTTAGGAAAATTAAGTAGACTTCTGATTGTTTAATACTTCGGGGGGGGGGGGGAATAAAAACCAAACAAAACCACAAACAAAACCACAAAAGCAAAACAAGTCAAAACACAAACACCACCCTCACTTAGCATATTTTAATTTCAAAACTTGTAACAGGTGGTGAAATAATCAAAGTAGCCCTTGTTTTCTAAAGCTGCTCTGAATTTGCAACACAAATAATTGCATATTTCTGCCCCACAAAAACCTCTGCAGATTACAGCCACGCTAACTTCAAGCTTTGCTCCCAAACAGAACACATCAGACAATCCTTGACACTCATACTTCTGATTTCCTCACATTCTGCAAAAGAAATCAGATTGCAACCAATCTTACCTCAGTTAATCCATGGTTGACATCCTATGACAGCATTTGCACAAAGGCAGCAATAGTTAAGATGAAAAACCAGCATTAGTGTCTGCATTACTCATCACTGATGTAGAATAAAAATATTTATCTACAGCATCCCCCCAGAAAAGAATGCTTACAGAGAAATAAGTATATAAGCAGGAAAAAAATGGAGATCTAAGAATAAAAGGTAATGAAACTAAAACATTTTAGATGCAGACATCCATGGCTCACAAAGTGATGGTTAGAATACTTTGCTTTCTAATTCCTGCAGGAAATAACAGATTTGAGTACTCCACTCGTCACAGAGGTATTTATGCAGTTTTATACTCCTGTTGTACATGCCATTATTTATTCCTAATTCAAATGTTTCTTCTCAGCACTCAAGAACACCTCTTCAATTCAACAGTACATTATTTAGCACCGTCAGATTTTTCCCATTCATTTTCCTGTTGCTGAAAGAATGCTTTTTTATTCTGAGTGTCTCTCAAGAATACTTTTAATACTTTCGAGATTCTCTTTTCTTCTATGTTCTCTTCCACTTTTTAATTAAGCAAACAGTTTTGCCTCAAGTTATGACAATAAGAATTACACTAGCAAAAGAAAGGTTGATTATTCCTGGTTCAAAAGCCAAGTAGGACTTCTTATTTTAAAAGCATGAATGCAGGAGACTGGAGACATGAAGGAGATCTAAGGACACTGAATTTCTTTCAGTCCTGTAACAACTTTTACCAAAATAAAAATACCATCACTGATCTCTGATGGTATTTTCATGCAGTGCCCATGTTTAGAAAATCTTCAGGCTTCTAAAGAACAAACCAAACCATGGATGGAGAGGGGAAGAACCAAACCAAAACCCTCACAACTTACCATTCCAAATGCCTGCTGCTGGACCCAGTTGACATAGTCGTTTCTGATATCTATCAAATCTTGTATCTCGTGAATGTAAAATCTGTCATACTGTATAACTTGTCCTCTTTCATTTACCTAAAAAAGTACAATTTATTTTTTTATCAGCACTTTGTGTAACAGCTTTCAAAAGGGTATTTTCTATGTTTTCCAAAAGTTTGATGCATCAGCCACAGATACCCACCTACTAAAAAAACAATCCAGAAAAGGAATAGTGTGTGCAGGAATGCCAAATACAACGCTGCTGACACAGATATGTGGTTTGTACAGAAGAGTAAGATTAACTGGGTATACAGCATTGCACAATATAATGCTGCCATTCTGAAACATCACAGGATCTCACAGGAGGAGCCATGAACATACACATTCATCAACACAACAGAACACATATTTGTTCCTATATTTGCACAAGTTTAAGAGCTATGATTGAAGAACTCTGTTCTTAATTACAGGACGAATACTATCTCTGTTACCTATGACCAGAGGAGCAGTTTCTATTTAAAGACATTAAGCTTAGGAAAAGAGAGACATGGAAAAATAACCTTATATAAATGCTTATCTCTACAGCACAATTTTAATCCAGAAGCATCCACACTTTCCTAACACACACTTCTTTTCCCAAGGACCGTTGAACACCATTAAGTGCCAGAACAGTAAGATCCACATTTCTGTCTTTACAACTGGGTAATCTAAGCCTAATTTCCTCAAACATCTCTCCCATCATCCTCCCCCAAACCCCAAGATACTAAATCCATGAACTCTCTCAGGTACATTGCCCCGTATTTTCCCTTCAATCTTTGGTCTGCACCTGGTAATTATTAAGACTATATCAACAGAAGCAGTTGGGCAGCAGGGTACATACAAGTTTAACTACTTTTTTGTTACAGTTTTCAAAAGGACATCCAGATGGACATCAACAGGTTTGAGACGTGGGCCCATGCAAACCTCAGCAAGGCCCTGGAAGACATAACTGTATGTAACTTTGCAAGGTACTAGCACTGAGACCCCAGTTCTTCCACTCACAAGGCCAAGTGCAAGGTCCTGCACATGGCTCAGGGCAATCCCAGGCACAGCTAATCAAACCACAAACTAAATGTCTTGGGAAAATGACACAGATCTTTGTTTTTCAAAATACAGCTCGCACTTATATTTCATTTGTGATATTTCCTATCATTTTAAGAAAACAGGTAATTCCATCACCTGTCAGACTGCAATCCAGAACTCCATCTACCTATGGACCTAGAAACCATTGGAACAACTACAGGTATCTCTGTAGATGCAAGTCTAAGTATTTAAAACTCCTTAGTAACTTAACCTCCCGTAACAACTACACAGCACACGCAGGCTGACAAAACCAAACAGATGAGTAATTGGTTAGAAGTGACATGAACATACTCTGTGCAGTATCTCCAGAACTCTGAAAGCTGTGTGTAGGAAGTTGGTAAGTATTCTTCTTTCAGAAGCTGGAATGCCAATCTTACACAACTTCAAGAGGTGGACTACAACATCCTTGTAGAGTTCCACTATCTTGAGGAACAATGGAGGTTCAAGTACAGACCACCAATTTTCTGTCAACAGTGAATGCATAATTAGTACATCCCACTACAACATTCTGTTATGTGTCCTTTTAAATAAAAAGCATCTTTTACTACAAAGTGTACTTGTCAGTTACCAAAGATTCTAAAAGCAACCCAAAACCCACTAGAGCAAGAGTGGTGCAGACTTCTAAACAATACATTACTCTTTGTTTAAATAAACCTCTACCCAAACACTCTATTGTTGCAAACATCCACAGGACACAATAGTAGTACAACGTAAATTCTGACAGAAAAAAACCTAGATGGCTCAAACCTTACTACCCTGGGCAACCAGTCCTACACAGTGGAAAGTGGAGCAACACAAAACCAAGAATCTACAGTTCAAATAAATAATCAGCTTGTTTTTTTCACAACAAACTAGCAATCTACTCTCACCAAAAACTACTGAAGAACACAAGAAATGGGTTACAAGGAAAAATATTTTAGGAAGAAAGCACCTTCTTAAAAAAACAATTGAAAAGGAAATATGCTGAAATAATAAACTCAAAGTTGAATTTCAGGTGACAGGAGACACAATAAGGTGCAGGAAATGCAGCTATTCTCAGCTGTGTATCTGAAAGCCGCAACTTAGGATCAATGAGAAAACATGAACAGGTGCTACAGTCAAAACAAAAACAATTTAACACCTGCTCTACAATGCTTCTGTTCTGCAAACAGCTTAAAGCTTGTTAGTTGTCTGACCACACAATTTTCACTTTACAGACAACTACACACTTTAACTCCTCCCAAATGGAATCAGTCTAAAAATTACAATACTAAATGAAGTCATATGGAGGGTCAGTTAAGTCACTCAAACAATTAACAGGTGTTTGCTTACACATCAAACAATGTAGCTCTTCGCTTCCTCAGTGGGGAATTCTATGGAGTGTAAATACCCAACAGGTGTTGCTGGGACCTACCTTATCTTCACTGGTGGAATTTCTAAATATTTTAATCTGAAGTTGTCTAGTTTTTAAGTAAAGAATTCAGTTTCTTACCAAGAACTTTCAGAGGAGCTTTTTCTAGGTTCAGAATAGCTGCTCCAAAAGGAATAGCTAACGTTGTGAAATTGTTTGCATCACTCATCAGTGGGCACTCTGGTAGAGTGAGATACAGCCTCAAAGCTTCAACATCTGGTAAGGAGCTGGTCAATTTGGGAATAAGATTCTTTTCCAAACTAGCTGCCACCTATGCACATCATAAAATACAGTTTGTTCTAAATGCAATTGTGAATTCAAACAACTGCCCATCTAGATAAAAGATAATCTAGGAAACAATCAGCAAGAGTTTAAATCAGACCTACACATTTAGAAAAAGACTGTATGTTAGTTAGATACTAGGAAAAAAATCCTTCCCTGTGAGGGTGGTGAGGCCCTGGCACAGGCTGCCCAGAGAAGCTGTGGCTGCCCCTGGATTCCTGGCAGGGTTCAACACCAGGTTGGATGGGGCTTTGGGCAACCTGGTGTGGCAGAGGGGTGGAACTGAATGGGCTCTGAGGTCCCTTCCACCCCAAATCAGTCTGGGATTCTAAGATACTAAATATTAAAATACAGAAAGTTACAATACATCTATATGTTACCAACTGGCACAGTATATCAGAGTTTTAAATATCAGCAGCTGATACATTACTGAGTTATGAAAAGGGTTAGAGCAAGCATAACAATAGTATTTCTGGACAGGTTTAACACAGAAAGATAATCCCAGAAGGAAAATATGCCACACAAACCTGTTGCGATATATGAGCGTGGTCAGGCTGTATAAGTTTGTGAAATAGTAGTCTAGCAGCATTCATATCAACCCCTGAGAATCTAGTGCTGGTTTTGTAATGATCATCGTTGCTGCAGCAAGAAAAAAAATACAGAGAGAAAGACTGAATCCTGTATTCTCAGCAACTCAAGAATTTCTTTCACCTTGAGGTTTATCTCCACTTATTGAGGAATTAAAATGTGAGAGATCACAATAACAGACTTCCATTTCTTATACAACTTTTGAAGCAATTGAAAAAAAATGTATCTCTAACTGTAAGACAATTGTGTCAAATCACAAGGATCTAAATCACCATGTGCGGAGTATTCCCCTTGAATTACATACAACCTGTGGCTGAGAAGTAATGAGTTTTGCTGGCTTACATGGTAGCAGCCAGGTGGCACACACTTCCAAAGCCTGGCAGAAGACATGCTGCTGCACTTGGGCCAGCTGAGAAACCATATGGCAGTAAAGGAGATAGAAGTTTAAACTGAGGGTATCAGAGTAACAATAAGATGCAGAAATACTGAGCAGGCTGAAGTAAGAGACAGTAGAAGACAGATACACTCACTCTGTTCACAGCAGTACTCACTCTGTTCACAGCAGTACTTGTTTAAAAGCCTGACTGCTCACCTCAAAGCCAAAAAGCTCCCATTCAGGCACCCAGATGAGGAGAACGTTCCATCAATTTCACTGAAATTTTCATATGAAACAAGTTAGATTTGTTTCCTTTTTACAAATTGGCATTTGTTAATTTGTATAAAGTATATTTAATCCCTAATAAATTACATATACATAGGTTGGAACCCTGACTTTAACATGACTAAATAACACTAGACAAAACCTCCATTCAAGGTTTGATGCTTAAGACAGCTCTAATCCAATCAAGTTTTGTAACTTGTTCCTAATTTCTTTGCATTCTCCTTTATTAAAGGAAAAGCAATAATCTTTCAGTTGTTCTCATGTCCCTTCACAGAGACTGTTATTTTTCAATACTTAATCTTGTATAGTCATCATCTACACTGAAATAGAGGTGTCACAGACTGAAGGATTTAAACTACTTGACGAGCATGACAATGAAAGCACAACAAAAGCTCTGGGCACAATAAATTCAGTAATTAAAATCAGCATTGCTATTTAAGTTCAAAACTCCATTAACACCCAATTCATAAGTAAAACAAACACATTTTTTTCCCTCAACCATCACTTACTTAGCTATCTCTACAGGAAGTCTTCCAGGTGGGAAAGTCAGCAATCTTTGAATGAATGTTTCACTCACAGTCCAGATCTGCTTCAAAACATCAGGATACCTAAAATCATCTGGTGGCACCATGTTCTAAATTTAAAGAAAGCATAAAGAATTAGTCACATAAAATAGATTTCCAGAAAAATAAATCCTGTGGTTGAGCTCCTACCCAGACTATTACTGTGAAAGAAGCCCAAGGAAAAATTTACTATACTCTACTTGCTCTGCTTTCACTATGAAAACAGAGCTTACAGTAAAGCCATCTAGATTAGTGTGCTAACTCACATCACAACTTACTTTACAGTGAACTCCCTAAACATACAAGTACTTTTCTAGAATATGAACACTAAACAAGCTCTACACATCTCTTCTCCTTAGTCACTATGAGCCAGTTAACTCACTGCCAGGCTGTCAGCATACAGAAAAGAGCCATTCAATTTTTTGGACAGCTGCTGTTCCAGCCCACCTTCCACTCCTCTGAGAATGAATCATACTTCTCTGAACATCTACTGCATCATCAGATGAGCTGCATTGTGATGTGCTGCTCATACCCAATGAATTCCAGTCAGATTTTAAATAGTAAAGAGGAGCAGAAACAAGTAGATAACACACCCGTGTTTCTAGTTGTTGCCAAGCAGTCAGGGACCTCTCAGTCCTTCATAACAAGAAGGTGGGGGGTACCCAGGAAGCTGGGAGTGGGCACTGCCAGGACAGGTGACCCAAGCTGGCCAAAAGAGTATTCCATGCCAGTTACGTCATGCTCAGTGTAAAGGGTGATCGGTGAGGGAGGAAGGTAGGGATTCAGGACATGTGGCTTTGGGGGCAATATGGTTCCAGGACAGCTCTGAGCTGTATGGCCTGGGGTGTGCAGTTCAGTGAGAAAATGTATGACAATTTTCATATATTTTATTATAAATTCCTATCATCGTTATCTCTCTCTACTGTCCCAGTAAACCTTAGCCCAATCCATGAAGTTTTTTTCCCCTTTTGTTGGTTTTTCCTTTCTATCTTTTCACCTCCAGCATTTTAGAGAGAGTGCCTGTGTGGTGTTCAGCTCTCAGCTGGGGCAAAACCATAACAAAACAACATCAAAAATAATGTATAAATAGTGAAAAGAAGCCTATTTCTCCTGAGAATGCAGTGTGACAGCACAGCTGACTCAGCATAACAATGACTAGCTGTTGCCAAAAAGCAGTACTTCTGATCCCACCCTACCCCATCAGGAGGAGAAACCCTCTTGCTGCTTCCCTTGCGTCCAGGCAATTTAAACCCACGATGGAACAACTCAAGGAACTGAGCTGCCCAAAAACTAACTTGAGAAAAACAGATTTTAACTGAGACCCTTTAGCTGCAAGTCCCAGGGGTACAGTACTTGCATAACTGGGAAAGAATTCCACGCAAACTACCAAACTAGAGAGTAGCAAAAGGGATACTTTCACAGCTAAGTTCATCTCTTGCTAAGGCGTTTGTACAGAACAAGCCACAACAACTGCATTCGTACAGTCTCCAGCTCATCTCAGTTAGTCAGAATCTACCTCAGTGATGAGAAAATTGCACATGAGAAAGTTTTTAAAGCAGTTTTATAGAGAAGCTTTGAGCATATATTTTGCAGTCTAACCTGCTAAACAAGCTTCTCTCAAATACAACAGTTAGCACAACTCTATCAGAATTAAGGAGACAAAAACACTCTAGAAAAATTGTTTGTTCTGTAGAACCAGAACAGGCTGTGGGACCAAAGGGTTGCTGCCAGTCCGACCTGTCCTGTTTTTCTTGATAACCAACATGCTTCCCACTATGGTCTTTTTTCCTTTGTATCCAAACTAGTTTTCACCCCACATACTCAACTCTTGCTCCTTCATTAGTCCCTGTGGTCTAATACCTGCTGGGCTATATTGCAAACAGTCCCTATACAACTGCAGTCACATATCTCCATCTTGTTTTTTCCTCCCAACTCATGCTCTAATACCATTTCCTTTCCAACATGCTCCCATGTTGCCATTTTTACTCTAAAGTACTTCTAGACTTTTTTCCATACTAGAGTTTCAACAGATCAATTCTTGTCCTTTTAAAACTTAAATTTTAAGACTAGCATAACACATAACAAACTATGTCACCACCTATCATTTTTAGCATAAAGCTCCATTTGTTTCCTCATCATTGTGGTATCCTAAAATGGCTACAGAGCAGAAGACAGTGTAGTTGCAGTCAGGGGTTAGTGACAAGGGCTGGGCAGGGGTAACGAGCTCAAATATTCAATCACCTTTTACTTTATGAAAGGAAACAAGTGCAGGAATCCATCACTTGGCAAAAAAGCTTATGCCCAAAAGCCTCAGGAGCTCACTGACAGCTGACACTCAACAACTGGGCCCAAGTCCTCCAACTGATAAATTGACTTAGTGTTCTGTGCTTCCACACCACTCTCGTGCACGTGGCATTGTGCACTTCCAATATGAAAATCTTTGAAAACACACCAGAAAAACTAAAATTTGACAGCCTTTGGAACCAAACTATATTTAATTTGTTACCTGTGGATAAAAGTAGTGTGCAAAACTTTGGTCCCCACCAGAGAAAATTCTCTTCACGCAGTAACACTCCTCACTGTCTGCAATAGAAATTAACACCAAGCAGCTTTGAAAACATGAATCTGAGAAATGATTAAGACACAGCAACGAACACTCAACTAGAAAAACCTCACTGAAGCAGATCTTTGCAACACAACAGTTAAGGCCACCTCTAGCTGATGTAACATTAACAGCTCCAGGCTCTAGCTCTCATGTTAGCAGAGGGCCTAAGCCAACAGCACAAGTAACCAAGTATTTCCTACAGCAGGAATGGACTTCAGGAAACAGAGCACAGTGAAAACAAACTGGGAGAAAATTCTTATAGCCCACATTGAATTTAAATCTCAAGATTTGTAAAACACTATAAAGGAACAGAAATCCAAGAAGTAAGTATGCCAGATGCTGCTTACCTGTGATTACTGGACACGGAGTATTATATGGAAGCCAGTTTCCTTTCACTGTGAAGGGACTTTTCCTGTTACTGGTTGTTCCTGTACCTAACTGCCCATTACCTCCAAGTCCAAAAGAATAAATTCTTCCAGATGAAGGAACAAATGCAGTGGTGTGCTGCCTAGGGCAAACAAAATTCAGTAACAAACACCTAAGCATGTTAAAGAGTATGTTAAAGGTCCCATAGTGTCAAAGACTCCACTTCTCTACTGGCAATGCTCCAGCTTCACTCCAACAAGCAATATTGCGTTTTCATGGAAAAGTTCCCGTAACGGAGATGGCAGGTTCTGCCTTGAAGCCCTGCTGAGCCACAGTCTGACCTTTAGAGTGTATCTCTAGACATTCAGAAATTGGAAGTTTTTATCAGATCAGCTGCATTTCATTTCACCTCCCATCCCCTCAACTGCAGATTCCCTCTCCCCTCCCATGAGCCTGGGAAGAGCCAATACTGAATCTATGTAAACTATTAAAAAAGGAACAGGTATACCTGATGTCAATCAAACTGCTAGAAAGATGGGTTTGCATTTATATACTCTTTAACCCAAGTAACAAAGTGAACCCATCTCTTAAAAAATTATGTTGCTCCTTCATTTTAGAATGCAATTCTTTGGGTAAAAGCATTTTTATGCATGCTGGGATTTTTCCAGGGTTCTGGGTGCTATTATAATATACACACTAAAAACTGATTAGGAACTGGGGTGTCACATGTTATTACAGGCATTTCACAAAAGTTATGTTTCCAAATTTTACACTTATCCTCAGCAATGCTCACACAACGTTCCAAACACACTCTCCTTTAATAAGAAATTATAATGTGACAGCAACAAACAACACCTTAACACTTCACACTCATTAGTCACACTTTCAGTTTAGAAAATCAGAGCTTCTGCAATAGCATAACTTCCATTAGGTCTTCCATTAAATGTTTTTAAAATCCCACTAGGGTCCCTAAATATCTTTTGTTAGAGACCATCTTGTCTTCCCTAACCACAAAGGTGAAGAAAAAAACCCCAAACCAAACCCCAAAATAAACTTCATATTGCAATATATACAAATAAATAATAAAATATATACAAAACAAGTTACCCAGAAGTTTCACAGACCTTACCTGCCACAAGTGATTTGCGTCACAACACTTCCCATAAGTTCAAAAACTTTCCTTGGGTTTATCTCATGGCTGGTAGAGTTATGACCCAACTGACCATAGCCTCCAGCTCCAAATGTGAAAACCCCACCTTCCTAAACAAATAAATTCTGTGCATTAAAATTATAATAGATCTCAGAATAAGAAACTTAACAGAAATAGTGGTTTAATAACTCTCCTTGCCTGATGAGTTTGAAATGCAGCACAGCTATCAAGTATTACTTTATTCCTGTCAAACTGCGTTCTTGCCATTTCCATATTAATATACAACAGTCCTCCCATTAACTTGTGTCATTCATAAACATTAATCCTAATTTTTCCTCTTTTCCAGTTTTCTTGATGAACTACAACACCATGTAAACTCACACTATTAAAACTGTATACTTTGACTTTTCAAACTCTGAATAAATATTTTAAGGCAATTACCAAATAGGAAGCTGCTCTCCTCAGTCAGCTGATGTAGAGTACGACTGAAATAGCCAGCTTCACTATTTAAAAATGTAAGAAACCAGAAAATTTGAAAAATGGACTTGCCTTATGACAATGTTAGAGTGTTTTTTAATTTAATCAAGAAATTAACCAAAAAAACCCTTGAATTAAAGAATGAAACGGGAAAAGCATTTAGAACACAAGTTACAGATTCCTTTATATTCTGTATTTGGCTAGCCTTGCACAATGCACCAACAACAGTTTCAGGATTACAAAGTCATCACGTCTTTTTCAGTCAAAATCAGAAAATATTTTAGGATGCAAAGCAATTGTTTTGTTACCAGTCTTTTCCTTTCACTGTGGAAAATGAGGTGCATATAAATAACAAAAGTATAACCATACTTTGCCAGACCATTTTATTCAGAGCAACTTTTAACTTGCAGTAGCATAAAAATTTAAACTAACACACTAACACCCTACAAAACCCATCCACTTTCCAAAAGTAAACACAGACCTTTTTCCTTCAGAAAAAAAAGATTAAAAATAGTTTCTTTCAAAACTCTAATGCCTTCTCCAACAATATTCTGAACACAGATTCACATATGAAATGAATATTTAGTCACTCAAGCAAATTTTGACTGGACAGATTTTTTTCTGCTGCTATCAGCAGGAAGCTCAAAATACTCTGTGTATCAACTGATTCACTTTTACTTAGTAATGAACGAAATAAAATGCCAAACTGTTAATACATACTGATTTATACCTAAATACTGAAGTCTAATCCAACTATCAAAACACAGAAGTACAGAGGCCAACCATTTAAAAGCCAGACACGTGTATATTGTTTTACCCACTACAAAACACCTGATGCTCAACACACACTATCCATCACTGAATCGAATGTAGGAATGAACACCGGCATTATGCATTCTGTGCTGCTCATAAAGGTTTCCAAATAAGTTGTAAAATAAGACATTAAATAATGCTTTTAGCCAACAGCTGTGCAGAAGGCAATTAGACACTTTTCAACTATTTCAATCAATTTCTACATCTCTGTAAGGACATGCTGCACTGACACAGAATACATAACTTATTTTCCAAATCGTCCTTGAAATAAATCACTGACTTTCCACAGAACCTCAGACTGTGATACTTACTAGTGGATTATGTAAACCTTCCATTTTTTCTATAGGTTTGCCAGTAGTATGTAAATAGCTGCTGTGCAACAGCAGCCAGAAGAGAGGAGCAAGAATGCAAGAGGAACAACTCTGCAGACCCCAAGGTCAGTGCAGAAGGAGTGGGAGGAGGTGCTCCAGGCATTGGAGCAGATCCCCTGCAGCCCCTGGAGAGGACCATGAAGAGGCAGAGTGTGCCCCTGCAGCACATGGAGGCCCGCAGTGGAGCAGACATTCAGCTGCAGCCCATAGAGGACCCCACATCAGAGCAGGCAGATGCACCCAAAGGAAGCACACACTGGACCAAGCTCCTGGCAGGATCTGTGGCTCCATGGAGAGGAGCACACATCAGAGCAGGTTTGCTGGCAGGACTTGTGATACAGTGGGGAACCCATACTGGAACAGTCTGGTCTGCACCCCATGGAAGGGACCCATGCCACAGCAGTTCATGAAGAGCTGCAGCCTGCAGGAGCCTATGGGAAATGGCCCTGCTGGAGAAATCCATGACCCACACTAGAGCAAAGGAGGACAGCAAGGATGAAGCAGCAGAGAAGATGTGTGATAAACTGACCACAACCCTCATTCATCTGCCTGAGGGGAAGGAGATAAAGGAGCTGCGAAAGAAGTTAAGCCCAGGAAGAAGGGTAAGGTGGGGGGAGGGGTTTTTAAGATTTGGGTTTACTCTTCTATTACACTATTCTGCCTTCTGATTCACAATAAATTCATTTACCCAAGTCAAGCCTGTTTTGCCTGTGACTGCAACTGCTGAGTGATCACCTTGTCCCGTTCTTGACCCAGGAGCCTTTTGTTCTATCCTGCTCTCCCCTGCCCAGTTTAAGAGGGCAGCGACAGAGTGACTTTGGTAGGAATCTGGAGTCCAGCCAGGGTCAACCCACAACAGCAAAGAACAAGTCACTATGAAAACTTTAAATAGTTGCACACACCGATATCCCCCAGCATTTAATTTCAATTTAAAATTAACTTGGTCTGAACACAGATAACAGCAGTGCTAGAGGTGTTACAGTCAGATTCAGTATCTGTGTAATTTTAATAATGAAACATACACTTTCATATAAAAATGCTCTATTTTGTATGCTGGATTTCACCAAATGTGACAAAAATGTAAAACTATTGAAAGATTTTAAAAACCTTATCAAACACAAGAAATATTAAACCATTCTTCCAATGTTTCCTCTATTTCAGCAAATAAACTTTGAAGAAATTTTATCCAGAGTTTTATTACTTCCCATGTAGATAATATCTTTGGAAACTATTAAAAAAATAAAATCAAAGCCTAAACATCTCTTTAAATATTGTACCTTTGTAAGGGCAGCGGTGTGATCTTCTCCACAACATATGTGGACAACCTTCTGAGTTCTCAGTGACTTTAGCAGCGTAGGAACATACCTGTCTGAAAGGTTTAATACACAGCAGATCACTTATTTTGAAAACAAAAATCAGTAAACACATAGTTTTGCTCATTTATTCCAATTCGGTTCCGGTCAGACACTTTAAATTTGTTAGCAGGATGCAACCATTGTGACAATGTTCATGTACTTTTGAGACTGAAGTGATATTACAGAAAACCAGATACTATGCTTTTATAGTGGAATACTTGGTAGCAAATACCCCCATTTGCACTAGGATATGTTCCCATGTCAATACATGTATAATGAAATACCAACAGTATATTAAAACCTGCCACTGGCCATGAGGAGAGAAAACAAGCTGTATTGTTTATGTGCTTTATGTTCAAGTGTTTTTAAGTGACCAGACTTAAAGCATTAGTTCAGATGTGCATTCTAACTACAACACATTTTTCTTATTTTAAATAGTGTTGAGAACAATGAAACAGTGAGAAAATTTGAATTCATTACCCCAGTTATTGATTACTCTGTACTAAACCCTGTATAACAGGAACCTGATAGCACACACTCCCATCCTAGAGCCGTACATGTGGTTAGTGACCATGTACCATAATACAACCAACAACCATTGTTTTGTCTAACCTAACCACTTGGTTAAAACAGTTGATGGGTATCAACACCCTAGGAGAGGAACCTTTGGAAAACTGAGCAATTACCACAAGCATTCTGAGAAAGGCAGATACCCACATGTCACTAAACCAATGAAGATCCCCTGAATGTGTCTACTAAGGACAACCCAATAGTTTTAATAGTTTTCTGGTTTTGTCAAGCAATTTCATCTCCCTAAATTCCAGTTCAAACTCCAAGTGCTGCACAGCATCTTAATTCAATCTCACTCAGAACAGGGAATGAAAATAAGCTAAGCAGGCTAGAATGTCAACATCACAGTCAGAATTTTCACTACCAAAGAGCTGAGAAAAAACCTGTGTCTTACCAACCCAATCTCACATGACATCAACGCTCTCAAACAATACTCAACAGAGGTTTGTTCCGCCAGCTCCCTTCCTAGGAATATTTCTGCCTTTAGATTCACAAACCAAGACCTTCAGCATGAAATTTCAATCAGTTAACATCCACTTACCATTATCATCATTAAGACCAAGCTGCCCAAATTTGTTGCGTCCCCATCCAAAAATGGCTCCAGAAAGAGTTAGTACAAAACTATGAGCTCCTCCTGCTGCAATCTGTGCAAAAGGGATTCCCAGCAGAGATTTAATCAAATGTGGTGAGTTTTGTTTTTTAAACTCGTAACCTAAGCCCAGCTGGCCATATTTATTTTGTCCCCAAGAAAAGACTTCACTTCCTGTTTAGAGGGGGAAAAAGAAAAATAATCAAAAATCCCAAGAAATACAGTCAATATTGTTTAAGTATATAAAGTTTATTTACTGTAAGAAAAGCTAGAAGTTACAGTTACTCTTCAAATATTTTTGAGTCTGAAAATGCTTACAAATTGTTGACTTCTGGAGCTAAGCCGTCTCATGTAATTTCATTCAACTCAAATATTTAATCAGACTGAAAGTATTTAGATCGCATCCAAAACCCTTAAAACTGTTCTTAACATTCCTATTTCAACAGTCTTAGCTAAGCTGTGCTTGGTTATTACAAACCAATGCTATTCCATTGAGAGCTCTAGTACTGAACATGCTTTATGCAGAGATTTTGCACACTGGACATGGAGAAATGTCCAATTTCAGTTCATAGGCCTCATTTAAGCTTTTATACTGTAACATACTCAACACAATTTAACACAGTTAAACACCACTTAAGTGACAGTTTAAATTTTAAAATATTGTATTAAGGATATCATCAATGAAACACAAAGTTTATGTCATCTGGTGCCTTAGAAAGAAAAAAAGCAGTTTGCAGAATCACAAATCAGAGTGCTATTTATCTCCAAAATAAAATGCTCCAATGAATAATCAAAAATTTACCATCCTAAAGATCAGCCCCTAATCCCAAATATACGCTGCTTTTGCTGATCCAGTAAGCTTCAGACGGTTAAGTTACCTTCAAGAGCGATGTCTCTTACCTTTGTCCTACCTCCCATCTTTACAGTAACAGTTTTATTGAGGTGGAAAACAATGAAACCCATCTCTTGGGGTAATGGTGGCTCAGATTTTATTTATTTAGTTAGTTAGTTAAGCAACAACAAAACTACCAAAACTAAACTAACCAGACAAAAACTCCACAAAACCTAACAACAAACCACCACTTTTATACAAAACTATCTTCCTAACACAAGAGAGATCCCGTACCAGTTGTTTATAATCCCATGAAATAACCCACCTGATCAAGAACCTATAGACAGATCCAAAATACTACAAAGTCTCCTCTCAAAATGCCCAATTCAAGTAAGTGCATCTAATTTTCCTCCCTGTGTGGGTCTGTTTTTCAGGCTGTAACCTTGCTACACAGCAAATATTTCTGCAGGTTCTCTTACAACGAGGAAAAAACACAAACCAAACCAAAACAAACCTCAAACACCCTACAAAGCAAGTGAGCATAAATACACAGCTACAAATTCACCCACTGGCAATAGGATGGTAATACTGTACTTGAAGCTTATAAGTATTTAAAACATTTAAATTTACCATTAAGACGTTTAAATGCAATTTAAAACTACAAACAATACATACAGTCCTGCACCTCTGACCAAAAGAATGCCTAACAGCCTAATTCCAATACTCCTCCACATTCTACTGCTGCTGATCTTAACCCAGGCAAAGGGCTATTAGCAAAGCTCTGCCTGCCTGTTTGGAAAACAAAGGCATCTCACTAGGTTATAATGGCAAAGACACCTGGAATAATGGCACAGAAAACACTCAGTATGAGCTCATGAAAAGTCTCATACAGAACAGTACATATAGTCAGTATAAACCTACGTAGAAAGAAAAAAAGTTCTTCAACATATAATTTACATGTCCTTGCCCCACGGCTTACTTAGTTTATATTTTAACCATGAATTGTTAAGAAATGCTGTCAAACCTCACAATCTTCATTTGGTTCTAAGTTTCCACTAAGCCTGTCCAGCAGCCACTTCTTCCTAATGGAAGTCTTGGCCACTGCTCTACTTTGTCATGATAAAACAAAGAAGCAGAAAATTTAAATGCACATTCATTTATGGCTATCTATAGTAACTAGGCCCAGCAAAATTCTCAAGACAGATGTTTAAACCTTTCAAAAGGTGGGCTGCAACTATAGAAGTACCAACAAAACACAAGCTCTGAAGCAGAAAAGCAGACGAGGAATTTGTTCCCTTGCAAGCCTCAGTAACTTGAAGTTACAGGTTAAAACAGACTAGTAACAAAGCAGCACGCTAGCAGGATGAAAAAATAAATGGGATAAAAAAAAACAAAAATGAATTTCAAATGGAAATTATATCTGAGCAAGATGATAAAGAGCAAAAAAACAGTGTAAGAAAAAAGTGGATCAACACAACATTTTTTGTACACTTATTTTTTTAATTGAAGCTGCCATCATTAAACTACCAACTTGAAATCCCATCTGTGTTAAGTAGTAGCATGTTAAAAAAAAACAAAACAAAACAAAACATTCCTTTTTAGAAAAGACAAAATGAATGTTGAATGCTTTAGAATTACCTGGTAAAATATGACAGAAAACTTCAGGAGAATTTGTCTTACCTTTTGAGAGTGCTAATGAGTGGTAATAGCCACAAGCAACTTGAACAATTTGGATCTCTGATAAGCTCTTAATATTTCTATCGGGATAAGAAAACATATAAAGAATTAAGTGACTAGATAATGGAATGAAATACAATGTCACACCGAAGAGTAATGCACAAAAAGTTAATCCTTTTCACTGAAGTATGCAAGAAACTAATTTAAATATCCCAACTTTAATTAAAAGCTATTCGGTACAGTCTTAAGTCAAAACTGCTTCTTTTCTAACACCTTCAAGGACAGGTTCTGTCTTATTTTCAAATTATTAAAATCAGTAAAAGACAGCACAAATGCAGTAAGAAAATTATTCTTAGTTTCTAGTTTAAAACAAAAAACAGTTTCAAATTTTCCTCATTTCAATATTAAAGACTGAACTATTTGTTAAAATCTGAACACTCAATTTTTCATCTCTAGCAACATTAATTTCAGTCAAAAGTTCAGTTTACAGAGGCATTAAGTATTGCACAATATTTTAATGAAGTCACAAATACATACAAATATGCACTAGATTTAGTATGCTTTCATCTTTTGATGAGAAAACCAGGAGATTCTAAAAGGCCTGTGGGCTTCTAAATTTGATACGGCATCTTTGTATCAATTTTTTTTATTTTTCTTATTTATACACGTCATAGATAGGCATGATAAAGTTAAATTACTAATATTCCAAGGAATTGTTACTTTTGTCTTTTTCCTATGTAAAAAAAAAATCAAAGGGAAAACCTACAGCTTGCAAACATACAAACTTGTTCCTCCAGAGTTCCACTGATTGCAGTGAACCTCTTCATCACAGTAAAAATGTGTACTTGAGCTAGATGGAAAGCTTACAGCATTCTGGAAACAAGCAAGTGAACTGGCTAGCATTCATTTTTTCTAATTAGAAGGTGTATTATTAAATCACAGCTAAAAGACCTCGGGGTGAAAACTGAAGAACAAAGATGAGATAGTAAAGGTACTCTCACAGCTGGTTTTGAAAGTTTTAACATTCTACTTCTCTTAAATGGCAGTTACAGTCCCAATTTACATTCTTAAAATACCTATCCTACTTCTGAAACCTAACTCATTCTTAGTAATGACTATTAACAAAACAAAAACAAACAAAAAAAAGGAAAGAAAAGGGGAAAAAATGCAATCAAGCAAACCCACAAGACACTTCTCAGGTAAGCTGCCTTTCTGAAAGGAAGCTGTCAATGCCATATGAGTGCCATAGCTAAACTACACTTTCTAATGTGTGTTTTTAATTATAACAGCAGAATAACCTAACTAACATGATTTAAGCAGTTTTATTTTTTAAATAACATCTTATATTCTATAATTATTTTAACCTGGGGACTCGGATGCATTCCTCTGTTCCAGGCAAGCCAAGCTGTCCATCAGTAGCCAGACCCCACGCATATACCTGACCCTTGTCATTTAATGCAAGCGTGTGGGCTTCTCCACATGACACAGCTACAATATTCTGGGCATCCAGTGCACCAACATGCTCTAAAAAAAAAAATAGTAAAAAACAAAATCACAAACTCAAAACCAACAAAGAGTTAGTTTATTAAACAAAAAAAAGCTACTAACAAGCTAGTGCTGTTGAACAAAGTTACACTCTGTACTACGATATCAATTGAAACGAAAGCAAAGCAAGACCAGAAGACTGCCAAAACATCCTTTATTTAAAATTGTCAGCATGCTATTCTAGAAGAAGTTAAATCTGACACCCCAAAGTAACCACACAACTGTATCTGGAGCAATATACAGGAGTGCACAAAACCCACGGCTTGGTCGGAATAGCTCCTCCTAATCTTGCCATCTGAAAATGAATGCAGAAACTCAATTAACATTAAGGTCAAATAGATTATTGTCAAATGACTACACGTGTAGACATTATGTAAGAGGAAAACATTCCACCGCAGCAAATTAAATTCACCTATTCATTATTAACAAAAAAGCCTGCAAAACAAGGCAGGGCAAATTAAAGACTAAAGCTACTGATTTTGCAATGAGCTACACAATGTTCTCTTTATAATGCAAAAAACTGTAGAAAGAGATTCTAAATAGTATTTTTTCTAGATATACAGCGCACGCCTCTGAAAATCAAACACTAAAATATCTATGAATTGTCTACAGTAGCATGTATCAACACCATCCAAGACATTTGGAAAATCTCAAAGATTGCTTTCACGCTTATGATTTGCAATCAGCAGACTTAACTTTTACACTTCAGCAAGAGTAAAGTGGAGAAGTGTCATCAGGGTCTGTCATTAGGCTGAAATTTTCAACAGTCCGCTTAAGTAAGGGCCTGCTCGGACATTTCATGCCTGGTTTTCAAACACTTCTGTTCTATTCCTGCCTAAAAATGGCACACCACTGAAAAAGCCTGTGTATCATCAATGCTACTGCACTGTAAACACAGGCTAGAGTAGCCTAAATCAATTAGCTTATAGCTAATAGCACACAGCTTCCAAAATAAAATAACACAGGCAACAGACAAGTTATTTTTTTTCAGCAGCTGGTCCGATTAAAGAGGTTACCACCCTGGTTCAGCCCATTATGGCCTCCACAGCTCTGCCAGTGGAGAAGATCATGTAAGCACTCTCCAGTTCAGCCACTAGCACGCACGTTAGACCAGCAGCCGCTAAACTAGCCAGGCTGACTTTGCCTAACACGGATTAGAGAGCCTTCACACAATCCCTCTGGCAAGTGCAGCTCTGTGGGGCGGAAAGAGGGAAGGCCCAGCTAAACAGTGCCACTGGTGACACTAAGGTGGCAAGAATCATCTTCAGTGTGCAGAAATACATTCAAGAGAGCATCCCCCCTTTTGGAAAGATGAGCCTCTTCAGACTGTGCAAGCACTGCTAGCCCTATGCACTGACTCCCCATGAGAACATTGGACAGTACGTATGGGCAGTAACCTCCAGGTGAAAGAAAGATCAGGGAGGAGCACGTTATAACCCTCAGGTCTGCTGTGTCTGAGCATGTTAAAAAAAAAAAAAAAAAAAAAGAAGTTACAGAGTAGGTGTTTGTCCATTGCATACAAAAGCTCACATAAGGCTTGTTTAAAATATCACAAAAATTGTAAGCCAGGTTTTTTTTTTTACATAACTTTTAAAAGACAATTCAGCATCATTTTCAAAGTGAGTGACGTATTCAGGGTAAATTTGACAAGCTGAGTTTCTATTCATGTTCACAAAGCAAACATTTGTATGAGATTCAAGTTTATAAGGTTTGACATCCATTTACTGTTTCCCAATGAAAGACCACATTAGTTTTAAAGTTACATATCAACGACATGAAAAATCTTTACTTGGCACCAAATCCGAAACTCCAAATAAAGGAGAACTACTCAAAGGATGCACAAGTATTGCACGTGGAAATAAGGCATTTTGCAGTAACTGTTGTGCCAAGTCACCCGTAAAACTGCTGTAACAGTGACTAGAATAAATTCTTACTAAGCCTTTTCAGTTTGCTTACGTTACGCTGTAAGCACTGTCAGAAGCACGGCTCCGTATCCCTCGGCAGCACGCAGATATGACTCACAGGCACAGCTCTGAAGGGAGCCCATGTGCACACTCCTCTGCAGTCCCTGCAAGATGTTTACCCACTTCTGCTACCCAACTGCGCTAGCAGGAAGCAGAAACATGCATGTAACGGGATGAAAAAAGCCCAAGGAAATTTGAGATCGCATCCCGTAGGCTTTTCCAAATCCTCTTCCTGTAGCACCCCATGTGATGAAAAGCCTTTTATCAAAAGTTTTAGTTCTTAAAAAAAAAAAGAACATTGCTTTCATGAGACCTGCTCAACATCACATACGATATGACTAAAAATACACAGCGTGTTTCTCAACTACCGCATGCCAAGTATTAATTGCTACCATATTCCAGTGGCCAAACCCACACATACACTACAATGCTAACCGTGTCTTGAAGCAGGTCACCTTCCCTTGAGATTAAAAACAGGCACTGAGTCTCCCATGGCCTCAGGTACACAGATTTCATAATGGAAATAAAAAACAGCAGCACTGTCCAGCTGCACAGCAGCCAAAAATACGGAGCGGGGGGGACACACCATACTTCATAGGTGGTCATTTCCAACTGTCTCAAGGTGCAATCCAAGCAAAGAGATGCTTTTCAAGTTGAAAATACGACCATTCTTGGAAGAACTGCTGTGCATACAATTCAGCATATGCACAGACACTGGCAGTCCTGGGTTTGATGTAGCATAACAAAACAAAAGCGCAAGCACAACCATAGATACTCTGCACGATTCATTCCTTCTAAACTTACCGGGTCTTTTCCTGGCTTTTTCATGCCCAAGCTGTCCTAGATCATTGCATCCACATGTATAAACAGTCCCATCATCCAGGACAAAAACAGTATGTCTCAGTCCACAGCCTACATCTCTGACCCTTTTATTTAAGAAAAAGTCACTTTTTCTGGGTTCTAAAACAATCTCTTCGTCAATTCCACCCAATCCGAGCTGTCCAAAAGATGCATTTCCCCAGCACAACATATTTATGCCTCTCTTGATGACACAGAGCTTCCAACTTTGCTTTTTCTAGAATATCCCTTCTGTGTAGCTGTTCAAAAGAAAAAAAGAAAATGTACAGGTTTTTTAGTAACATCCCTAATGTTTATGCTATCCTCTACACAGCATGTAATCCAAAGGTTTATTTTCTATATACCAATATATCAAAACAATCAACAACTTTTAGGAGTGTCAGTTACTATCTTGGACCGTATTTACATTAACTGTGGTAAAATGCTTTCCTTCCCATTTCAGATACAACTTTTAAGATGTCCTGGGTCTTATAAACTTTGTATCAAAAATTTTAAATATCTTCTCTAATCCCCAATCCAGAACTATACAAGTGGCAGTCACAACCAATTCCAGTCAGTGGCAGTGACCTCAAAGATCTTTTAAGGAGACAGCACAGGCTAGTTTCTTTATGCAAGGAGCTGCAAGACTCCCGAAAGCACTGCATACGGCCTCATAAGATCATCTCCCGAAACAACACTTGACTCATAGCTTGGAAAAAATTGGTCATCTCTGATCAATCCAGTTATGCAACACAAAGAATAATATGATGTGTCAGTCATTACATTTAAACAACCATGAGTCAAGTGAACTTAAAATTTGGAAAAAAATAAATAGCTGAAAGTCAAGTCTCCAGCCTTGCACTCCAATCAACACAGGTTATAGTTTAGCAGTTACTCTGCGGTAACAAGAGGTCACATACACAAACTCCCCCATGTGAACACTCATCCCTAATGCCTAAATTGCAATTACCGATACACGTGCTGACAGACTCCTTTTCTATCTGGAAAAGACACAAAGCTACAACTAGCCTTTCTTTTGAATATTGCAGACAATGATATGACAATGTTTTCATTATTACTATTCACTGTGCTTCTGTGACATTAAGTTTCCCCATATTTTCAGAGCCATTTAAAAATCAATGTTCTACAGTGTACAACTGCTACAGATTATCATCTGTGACGATTATTTGGAAGACAGCATAAGCAGCGGAATGGGGAACACAATGCACTACAAATGCATTCAGTCTTGCATTCTGCAGGATTGTAACACACATAAACTGCCTGAACATAAAACCACTCAGAGAAGCAAGCCATCAGTTAGCATCTAAGTGTTACATAAACTGAAAGAGGGCAGAATTCTTGCCAGCACAACAGGATGAACTATTTTCCTCCGTAAAAGTCAAAGGCAGTAAGCAAGATGACCGTTTCTGCTATCCCATTAAACAAAAACCCAAACAAACAAAACCACTCAGAATCACCAAAGAGCTTAAAATGTATTTCATTCTGTTTACCTATCTCAGGAGATGACGCATGATCAAATATTTCCCTAGCTATCACTAGCTATATCCTACCCACATTCAGAAGGGGACATCAAAATGAAGGTGTCTTCAGTTACGACATAGCTATACAACAGCGAATTTCACACATCTGTGGCAGTGACTGCGACACAACCTCCAACCTGCAACACAAGAAGGCAGAAGAGATGTATGATTACAGTGCTTCGGGATTTCCGCAGTCAAGATTTATCTCCATCTCCCGTGGGGCAAAAAGCAGGTAAGTTCTTTCTGTGGAATGAGGGGCATTCCCATGGAAGGCGAGGGGTTTGGCTCGTTTCTTTCAGGAGCCAACTAAGTTTTGCACTTTGATCTCAAATCACGGCACTATATTATCCCTGTATGTAGTCGTGAAACCCAACTCAAGTTGTCCACTGCTGGCTATTACCGTGCGTGACGTCTGAAGCAGCCCAATGCCGACAGCAAAACCAGAACGCGGGGGAAACCACCCAACTCATTTTCTCCTAGCAGAGAGCGGGTAACGGTGCCGCAGGAAGGGTCTGGATGTTTCCCGCAGGCCGGAGCGGGCTGTACACGGGCACTGACGCGCTCTTAAAGCGCCCCAGCCGCGGGCTGCGCGCCCGGCGCTCCCCAGGG
>VXBZ01002983.1:397541-449862 GCA_013399135.1 Heliornis fulica
CCCTGAGCTCCGCGGGGCCGAAGAGCGGCAGCGTCCGCGAAGGTCCGGCGGCGCGGCGGAACTCACCGGCGGCGGCGAGGCGCTCCGGACCGCTGCTCCCTGCCCGTCCGCCGCAGGCACCCTCCGGCCACCGCCAGGGCGTGAGCGGCCCCCACACGGAGCGGTGACAGGGCCCGGCCGCCGCTCCTGCGCAGGCGCGAACTCAACGGGCGGGGCCGCAGCGCGCCCGCTTCGCTGCTCTCTCCCTCCCCGCCCGGCCTCGTGGTCGGGGACGGTGACGCAGCGGCGGCGCGGCGTGACGCCAGCGCGGGGCTCGGCAGCGGGCGGCGCCGCCCGGCGGTCTGTGGTACGGGGCCGCGCTGAGGGCAGCGGCGGTTCAGCCGGCCGTCGCCCGGGTCGGAGGGCCAGGTCGCCGCGAAGAGGTTGAGGGAGAAGAAGCGTAGGGGAATGACCGCGGAGTGACGCTCTGCTCCGCCCGGGGCGGGAGGGGGCCGGCGGCTGCAGCCGTGTGTGCGTTCTTGGCTTGGGAACAAGTGAGCGCAAAACGCGCAGCGGCTTTAGAAAGGTCCCGCTCTTGCGTCACAACACGATTTTTACATCGGTGATGTTAAAAACAGAATGTTCTAGCGCAAGCCGCTACCTCCGTGTTCGCTGAGAAGAGTCTGCCTGAGGGCGTAGCTCTCCCTCCGCGGAGACTTGGCTGGCGTTGCTACGGCGTCTCCGTGATCCGTGGGGATCTGCAGAAGCCTCTGCCTCTCGGTCTCTGAGGGCGCGAAAAGAATGAGATGAGTGAGCGGGAAGGAACTGGATCCGCCGGGGAGAAGCAGGAACAAACTGTTCTTCATACTCCAATTACCTGTCATTAACTTTTGACACAACGGGCTCCTTCCCAGCGTGCCGCCTGGGCGGTGTTGCCGCAGGGCGAGGCTTCAGGGTGAGGGAAGGGGGGTGGTTGCTGTACCCCTCTGTCGGAAATATTTTAAGTTTTCTGACCGTTTTAGGAATTCCACTTCCCAGCTTTTCCCAGGGTCAGAGCAAACACAGGGTGGGCATGTTAAAACAATTTCTCTGCGAGACCCCACCCCCAGTTGCTCCCGTGGAGCAACTAAAGATAAGAGTACATGGTACACACGTTTGTTTACCTTCTTTCCTGGGATTTTGCTTAGTACTGCGAGGAAATCCATTGCTATTTGTGTATGTGCACAGGGTCAGGAATCCAAATGTGGTTTCCTTTTTTAGTGGCCCCTCTATAGAAGTTCTGGGACCCACCCGTGGGAAGTAAAAAAGGCCAGGACCAGGCACACCTCACAGCGAGGAAGGGGGTTTAGCTGTGGGTAAGAAAGGTTCCAGGTTTGATGTCATTTTTCCCTGTAGTGGAAAGTATTTAAAAAAAAACCCCAAAACTAAATGGTATGTCCTGGTCCAGCCATTAAACACTCCTTTGTGTATCGAAATAGGTAAGAATCTACAGGGCTTTTTCAGGATTTGTGGTCCTAGGTTTATCAGTAAAGATCCAAACCAGTACTACAAAATCCATCCCGAGAGAAAATGGATCGCTGCATGGCTGCCAAAGGGCAAGTGATGCAGCACTTTTCAGAGTAGCAGATACAAAAAGTTTGTTATTTGAAGGAGAGATGGGAGAGGTCTGTCTTTTCCACTCTGCATTTAAAAGTGGAAGGTTAGCACTAGCTGTTACCCATAGCGAATGGAGGGAAACATTTCATTCGTTAGCTTCCAAATTTCCCCGTAAGACCACCAGAGTAGTAACTGCAAGTAATTACTGCAGTGAAGTACATTTTATTCATCCATTGTGCAATGTATCCTCTGACCAGCATGTGGGGATATGTCCGTGTACTTGAAGAGTACACGGACATATCCCAGTGGGATTTTTACTTAAGCAAAGGCTTTTGGTGTAACTGGCCTTACACATGAAGTAATAAATATACAAAGCATGAAACAACACATGGTGTTGCACAGATCCAAGCTTCCTATAAGCCCTGTTTTTTATTCCACTTTCTACCTGTCTTAACAGACTTTCCTGTGCCAGAGAAGCCATACCCTGTCTGACTTAACATCTCAAGAAAGACCCTTCCTGCATAGCAGTGTGGGGAAGGGAGTGCCTGCTCTGAGGTCCCCATCACCGCTTGGGCTCCCTGCCACTCAGTACTACCAGTTCTGCATCCCCTTGCATTACATCTGTCCAAATGTGGTTCTGTAGTTTTCAGGAGAACCACAGGTGAGCACGCCTGCACCTCAAAAGTCCCAAAGTCCATTCTAGCACCTGTGAAATAGCACAGTATTTTGCAGTAATGCAAAATCCAGTGAAAACAAGGAACGTAAATCTAGTTAACTTCAGACAAGGGATTTATTCCTTCTGAGTGCTGTAGCACAGAGGGTTTCCTATTATACTTGAACGGTCGTCTTATTGATGGTCACAACAAGCAGGAAACTATTTTCAGTTGCCCTGCCATTATTAAAATAGCAATGCTTGACTACTGCCTGGTGATAGCTGTCAGCACAACTGTGTTTGCTAAATTGTACCCCACTTAATCACCCATTCAAATAATACAAAAAAGAAAAAATAGTATTTTTAGTGTTTATTAACAAATGCTTCATGCTATCTTTCAGTTAATATGCATGGTTTTGAAAGCTGCTGTGTTACGGAATAAAAGTTTCTATCTAGTAACAGAGATGGGCTCTGCTCTCTGCCACCATTTTTCCCATACATACTTTATAAACATTAATTCCTTATTTCAAAATGCTTTGTTCTATGCTCTGATGTGTCACAGACTGCGGGAAAAAGAAATGTGTCCAGAACAGCTGATAACACAAAATTAGAGACGTCAGCATTTTGCTGGGAGAATTTACTAACCTTTGTGTGAAGCTTTTGTGTAGAATATTCTTGATTAAGACAAAGGAAAGGCTTTAGAATGCAAACAGCCTTGCAAACAAGGTACAGCCAGACCCTTTTAGCCATTTCAGTTTTAGGTTTTAACCTTACATTCTTCACAGTATCAATATTTGGGTGTTAGCCAATTAACGAAAGTGTAGACAGACAGACATAACCCACACATACACACAGAGTATGTGGTTTATGTGCTTTGCTACTTTATAGCTGAGCATGTTTTACTTTTCTGTCTGCCCACCCTGCTCACTGTTAGGATTCTGGTTAGCTCAAATGCGTAGGTGTTTACCAGTAAGGCCAATTATTTATTAACTGATAGTAATACAGTGAAAAAAAATACAGTTTTGACTTGTTTGTGAAGGTAAATCACTATATAAATACTAAATTGACAATATTATAAGTTCTGTGTCCAACTCTAGGCACCCTAATTAAGGGAGCTGTTTAAGGATAAGCTGTGGAGTTGTACCTGCAAATAAGATAAACAAAAAGAAAAACCTGCAACACCCTTCCCCTTATCCTCTTGGGCCACAAAATACAGCTGAAGTAGCCAAAAATATGTTATTCATGGGGTAAGAGCTGTAAAGAAAACGGAAACACTGTGAAGCGCAAGGATGAATCCCATGCAGGATGATGGCAATGAGGGAAAGCTGACCTCTGCATTCGGTCTGAAGCTCTTGCACTCATGAACTCTTGTGTGGATCCAATATCCCCAGGCCCACACAAATCGTGTCTGGCACTTGGGAGTGACTACCCTGTGTCCTGGCAGTATGGCAGAAGCCACACAAGTGCTCAGGCATCTGCATGTTGGGGCTGAAGATGCCGAACATTTTCAAGCATCCTACACAAAGGGCTGGGAGTGCAGCTCTTTCTTTCCCACATGTGGCACATTCTCTTCCTATTGCAGTGACGTTTCACACTATTACATGAAATTTTCTGTTATAAATAGATCATCAGGTCAGGTGTTAACTGAACCCCAGGCAATTCCCATGTTTCTTTTGGCTTAGGTTTTGGATACTGAGACACCAGTTCCCATGTCATCAAACTGGGTTTTTGGTCAGGCCAAGCCCAATCTTTGATTTTTAAGGTGCAACCCTATGGGAATACATGATCAAGGATTGAGCCAGTTCTGCCCTACAGAGACCAATTTGAGAACATGCTGAACCTCAGCTTATAAAATAGCAGCTCCAAGTGGTGCCACATGCTGCTGATTCTGACATGACACTGTGTCTTTGCATGGCAGGATGATGAAGCACCCTAAAATTAGCCTTCTTACTATTTCGTAAAGAGCAGGCAGAAAGGTAGCAGCCGGCACTGAGGAGAACAAAGAGGCACAGGAGAGGAGCAGAACTGCGGCTCACACACAGCCTGGTCTCAGCACTTCATGGTGAGCACTCTTGGCTTCTTTGCAAATTTCCAAGTTGGATTGTTTAGTGTCATTTCTTATCCTGAGCACAGGGTGACCTGACTGTGCTGGGGGAAAGGTGCTCCTGTGAACGGAGGTGGGGTGGAGGGATCTGTTCTCTCAAGGGGCTCGGGACACAGTTGAGGGGAAAACTAGCTGTGAAAATGACACAGATGGTCACTTTTCTTAGAGGTGCAGTGGGAGCTGGCACCTGATTCTCAGAATTAAGTTTGTTGTTACCAGAATATAACTGGGAATGGAAGAAAAAAATCATGCTGGTATGGAAACCAGAAATACCATAATAAAGTTCCTGCTCCGTTGAGCCAGACTGAATTTTTCCTGATATTCAGCTCTCTCTACACCCCTTTTCTTGGGTGATAAAGTCCTTGGTTTTAGGAGGAGTAAAATTTGGGAGGGGAAAAAAAAAATAAATCCAGGCAGTAAGTAGGAAGAGAGGCATGTATGGGTGTGGCTATGGGACCAGAAATAGTGAAGGAAAAGGCCCAAGACCAGAGTAACACTTGCAGATGAGGAGAAAAAAGAAAAAGTAAGGAAACATTTGAATATCAGAGAGCACAATAGGCATGAACCAGAATGGATGTTAGGGCTGATTCCTAGGAGAGAAAAAGACACAGCATGTGTCTCCAGGAAGCAGAAGACTCCACCATCAGCTGAGTGTAATAGCCTGTGGCCATGTGCCTAAGCAATTGTCAGGACAGGCTGTTTTCTCTATTTCTGTGGTGGGACTCTGCGAAGAATAGCTGGGAAGAAAATAACTCTGAGGCACAAATTCTGACCACTGTGTTCAAACTACAACCAGCTGTTTCTGCTATTAGTTATCAGACAAAATATATAGGACTATTTTGCAACAAAGCTATTTCTGTTGTGTAAAAATGAATGAACAGTAGTCTGAAGCTTTTATGACTTAATTCAGCATAAGACTTATGATTCCACGTGTATCACTGAAACCCAGACGGGCATGATACTACGAGATCTATTTTGGTGCAGTTAGCAACTGATAAATATTGGTATAGCATGGATTGAAATGTGGTGTCAACGTGGTAATGAATCTCTGCCATTTGTATCAACTACAGTACAGGGCATCTCTGTTCAAAAAGGGGATTAAATATTCACAGTGGGTGAAGACTCTTGGACAGATGGAAAACTACATTTCTCTTGCAAAGCTTGTTAAGGAGCTCAACAGAAATTTTGAGTGAGCAGTCAGAGAATGGAGTCCTTGGAGGACTGCAACTCTGAATTTCCTGATGTAAGTCTCAACCTTAGCCTTAAAATAAAAGATTTTTTAAAAAAATCTTTGGTTTTGGAGACAGAAGGAAAGTGAGCTGTATGAGATCAGTGATCAAATCCTCCTAACCGTATGAGAAATAGAATCACTGCTGCTAGCTATAACCAATTCACATGTAGAGAAGCTATTGACTGATGTTCCCAGAGACCTCCTGTGCCAATACTTACTAAGCTCCTGTTTAGGGTTGGGGGGACATTCCCACAAACCTGGAATCTGTTTCTGTTTACTGACACTGGAGTTGTGCAAAACGCTGACAGTCTTGTTGATTTTATCTATAACACCAGTGATTTAGAGGCTCTTAATTCTCTCCAGAAGACCTTGGGACATTGTTTTTGGGATAAGGTTTCTTTGTTTACTTGGTCTACCAGCATACAAAACAGTGTTTAAATTTAAAATTTCAAGCTTGTACAGGGGAGGCCAAAGCAACTATATATCATTTGGAAGCAGAAACAGTAGAGCAGCTACCTATGCCAAACCTCCATTGCATTTAGCTGGCCTTTTTTTCTTGGTTAGGGAGGGAGCAGTGATTCACCACCTGTGTCTGAGTGATGAAGGCTTTCTTGTCATCAGTGTCAGCAAGCCACTTGGACACCACTAAATATTATAACTGACCCCAATCAGAAATGGTCATTTGAGGGGTACTGGATAGTCCCCATTTAATACACCTATATTTACTTTCTTAAAAGAATACAGGGCAATTTCCAGCCTCTGGGCAGGGATTTAGAGCAGAAAAATGAATAATAAACATACATAGATATAAATTTGAAAGTAGTCCTAAGGCTTGGATCCATGGATATCCAAGAAAAATTGTTCCTGAGACTGACTGAGGAAAAGACACAGCATTTCCACAGCATCCAAATAGACAAAGCAGCTTCTGTTCACCCCATGACCCACTAGAGACACCAAAAACCAGACAGATTACCAGCAGGAAAGTGAGCTTCAGGCTCCAATTTCATCAGAAAACACTTCCACAATATTTTTTAGTGGGTAGCTTGCACATTAGAAAATATTATGCCCAATGTGATAAAAACTTAGCAAATACAAACACTTCAGTAGAAACAACGCTGTGTGTTTACAAGCCTGTAGCAAACTCAGCCAGGCAAGATGGCTCTTGGACAGTATAAATATTACAAATTTAATTCCTTTGAGTACTGCTTTTTTTCCTCTTTTTTAAATAAAATGAGAGCAAAAAATGCTTATTTGGCCTTATGGCTCCTTTAGCAATAAAAAGCATTAGGGTTAAAAATCACTTTTCCTGAGAGGCAAATCACATGTAATCTTTATATTTTTCCTGACTTCTTGTTCAAGTTTGAGCCTCCAAACAGCTCATCACCATTATAAACCTGCTTGTGTTATCATCTGAGTTCATAATAATCAAAAGCATGGAAGCAGTCTGTTCACAACTGTAATAATCCCTACTGGCTTCTCTGTAGCTTTATAATAAATATGAACCTAGAAGTGTTTTGTTTGTAACCACTACAAGTAGCAATAATTTCCAGCGAGTAATATCAGCCATAACCTCTTAAGAACCTAGTATTTGGGATTACCTGGTCTGCAAATTTTCAAGGAAAATTTATGGGATTTGTTCTTTTGGCTAAGAGTTTAAAAAATTTAACAGTGATACGCCCAGATTTGAAGTCTTCGCTTTAAAAGTTCCTACACCATTAGTTTTACAGCTAATTTTGAGTGGATACAGAACTTACTATTTGCCAAAGTAATAACAAAACAGATACTGTTATTATATTTCCTGATGTTTTCTAACATCACATAAAAAAATGCCATTTGCAAGTAGAATTAAAATGTGGGATTTTTAAATATAATTTAACTTTTTCATATTTTAGAAATAAAAGATTCAAATACCATGCTTGACTCTGACGTAATTTCTTTGGACATACAGTGATCAACACAAAAAGAATAAACCCAGAGACTAAAAATATTTTAATCATCACATATTTTCTCATGTAAATATTTGGCTGCATCAAATCCTGCATCTCAGGATCGAGACCAGAGAGATCTCTGCAAAAGAACCAAAGGTTTTCTCTTGCCCCATGTAAATAGAGAACAAATATTTCAGAATTAGGAAGCATAGATTATGTGAAAAGTTTCTTTACTATTTTTTTTCAAAACTGGGAAAGGAAACAGTGCATCCTGGAGCACTGTTTTACCTCCTTAATAATTTCAATAATGCAATCAAAAGGAGTGCATGGGAGTGCACAGCAAGTAGCTGTATTTGTGAGGTGGAGACTGTTAGTAGAGGCCTCAGTCTTGGGAATCAAATTATTCATTGTTTCTTGGACTTTAAACCTTATTATCTTGAGTAAATCTGTGAAATATCTGGAAGTTATTCCCACTAAGTTCTTTCTCTTGGCCCTCCCTGGCCAACAGCTCCAAGGCATGTTTTTCCCTGCTTCCCTTTCCTCTAAATCAAACCTTCAGACAGGTAATTAAGTTGTTTCTCAATGGAAGTCAATGGAACTAATGCCAATTTAAGTCATCTGAGTCTTGATGGGTTTATATCACAGCTCAAATACCCACATATGGAAAAAATACAGTTTTATACTCCTTTCACACAGTGCAAACTGAAATGAATTTCACATAAACTGTATCCATCACATGATATGAGCAACTGTTCTGGCTCCCCTTCCCGCTCCCACTTAAATTTCTCTGTTCACTCAAACACCTTAAACCCTATTCAACAGTGCAATGCACAAAAAAACCACATCTGCTCAATACAGGAGCAATAGTTATCTTATACGAAAATACATGTATATATACCCATATATACCCATACACACATTACAGTTGAGGCTTTGTGAAGTATGTCTCTTCAAAATATGTAGTTTGATTTTTAAAAAATGGTGAGTGGAGACCTAGGTGACTGCCTCTAATCACTCAAATGACAAAATTTTGGCCAATATGAAGTTATATAAACACCCCAAATGAGAATATACAACTGGATCTACACAGGTTAATCCCTTAGTTTTTTGACAAATACATAAGAAAATTCAAAGTGAATCTTTTTTAACTACTTAATGACTACATAGGCTTGTTCTTCATACCCTGTCTTTGAATTTCCACAATAGTAAATACATCTTTATACAATAGAAGTTTTACTGATTTAACATTAAGCATATACTTTAAAAGCACTGTGTGTAAAATGTAGCTCAAGTAGTTTTCACAGACCCACACCACCAATTCTGTACATGAAAAAGGTTTGCTGTACTTTGAAAGGCCTTTACTAATCAGGTGAAATAAAAAAACCACTTACCATAATATTTGCATTTTCTTTCTAAGTGTCACAGTTCATGGTCTTCTAATATTCTTCCTTTTCTACAGCAGAAAGAAGAGAGGCATTTAAAAAAGCATTTTCAAAGGCAGAAAGAAAATTCTCTTTTCTATCATGTGAGACAGCACATGGCATTAATATATATCACTGATGTAGTGGTTGGTCTAAGCTTGACTTGTAATATATGTGGTTCAACAGATCAGAATATATTTTATATTCTGTGATACATCTTTTGACACCTTCCATTGAGTAAATTAATATTTTGACTGTTTAGAAATTAGATGGTTCTGGAGAGTAACGATTCATAAGCAGAACCACTGGGTGATGTATTAAAATTAATTTGAGGCCTTATTTAGTTTCCTACCAGAAAAGGTATATTATCCTCACTTTCTTTCTCTTATATACTTGTGAGAAAGTCTCATTTGGCATAGATAACAATTTGGATGGCTAATCAGAATGGCCAGTACCTCCTGCTGTTGTTGCTCTGAGGTATTTTACTGGGTCATGATCCATACTTTGGTACATTTTCTGAATACCACTTGTTCTTTACCTAGATTCTGATAGTGCTGGTGTTTAATATGCTAGTACTATCAAATTACTTTCTTATCTCTGTCCCTTATGAAAGTTTGGCTGTGTTCTGAAAAAAATCCCTTACTTGAAAATTAATTCCATCAATAAAGTTGTATCCTAAAGAAACCCAGGTTTTTTGAAGCTTCGTCAGTGTCTATAGATGCATTATTTTGTAGTGCATCTTCATATACATTCTTACAAATTATGTTATGATGCAAATGAGTTTAAAATTACAATGAAAAAAGCAACCTTTAAAGGGGGAAGGTGACTCAGTGGCCTGAGGGAAGGAGTTCCAGACAGATGAGGCAGCCTAAGGGAAAGAGCACCAGAATCATCGGGAGGGGCTGGTAAACTGATCTCAAGCGTGCAGAGTAAGGTGACACACTAAAGTGCCGGTGAAACAGTAACTATTTCTCAAATCAGCCAGCTAATGAGATTCAGTGTTTGGAAATGATATCCAGTTATGTTTACATTACAAAATGGCGCTGGTTTTATACCAAGGAGGAGGAAAATTTTAAAAGCCAGACCTTGTTTTTTTCCCTTGAGGGTACAGAGAGGCAGGCAGAGCAAAAGCTTTCTGAATGCTACGCACAAAGGGTCAAATAATAGCAGCTAGTGCTCATTCTCCTAGCTATAACAGACAATACAATTCCCCTAACTCCACAGGGCATCACTGCATTTTATTTGTTGGCACATAGGCTGCCATGCTTTTCTGCTGCCACCATGTGCTGAGATGATATATTCCGTGTAAGTATTATAATTTCTCTTTCCTGGCTGTTCAAACTGACCATTTCTCAGTTCATCCTCTTGTAAAATTCCAATATACTATACAGTCTTTCCTTCCACAGAGTTTGCTTCTGCCATATTTTAGTAAACTGTTATCAAACTATGTACTCCTGCTACCTGATCTATGCATGCCAAGCTCTCAGCTTCAGACAGTTCCTCTAGTCACCTCACTGAACAATCACATAGCTGTCCTCCAGACTTGATCCCAGGCCTACCTAGCTGAGGTGTCCTGATGACCACAAGTCCAGAGATGAGCTGGCTCCCAGGTGTACTGCTGGTCGATGAAGTGCTCACCTGAGTCTGCCTGGAAAGCAATGGGCCTCAAGAAATTATTTTAAAATGAAGATTAAGCAGGATGCCCTCTCCTAATTCTTTCCTAGCAGCAGTCCTTTAAGACACACTAATTAGGGTTGTGTCTCATGAAGTATAATTTTGGCAACTATGCAATTAAATGTTTTGTCTATTAAACATCTGACTAAAGCTGATATTCTCTACAGTTCTAGTTGTCTGTAACCAGCACAAAAGGCTCTGATGCTCCAGACACCAGCCATTCATTCTGGTTTGGGTTTCTCTGAAGCACTAAAGGGCCGGATCTGAGCCGCCTCGGGCTCCTGCCAGCTGCCGGGCCCTTTGTGTTTGATTTGCTGTAGGCCACAAGGCCTCTAATGTAAAGCAAATACATACTTTGGAAAGCCACTGTACCAATTAAAAAAAAAAAGATACTGAAGAAAACCTGTATTTTACATAAATAGTGTACATGTTCTTAGTTCAGGCAGAAGGGAAGGGTCTCTGAATATATCCTCCTCATTACTGTGCAATTCACATTAATCAGGCTTCCACCAAGTATAGTTATAAACAACATAAACCGACTTATTTTATTCTTTTATGTTAAGAGCACTTACAGATGGATGCTCAGTGAAGTCTCTGTGTTCTTTAAGGGTCTTGCAATTTCTTTGTAAGTAGTCTGGACAGAAGTCTGTTCTCTCTTCTAGATGGGCAGTGCTTAAGTGATAAGAATAAGGACTGCACTGTAAATCTCTATTTGACAAATGTGTAATTGGAAGTAGAGACTGTGTGGTTACAAAATATGTCTCACTAGGCTGACTCTTAATCCAGTTTTAAAAATACAATCCATAATGTGGTGTGTGTTAATCTCAGTCAAAAAGAATCACGTATACAACCCTGTCTCTGGACAACAGTAAGCAGTTAACAAAGGCAGACAGTGTGGTTGTCAAGTCTGCTTAATATCAACCACAGAAATAGCTACCATGAGAAAAAAAACAGCAAATTTTGTTACAATACAAATAAAAGGAGAAAAAGTTCAAATAATCAAAATATAAAGTATATAATATGGCTTTTACTTTAGTAAAAATTCTGTATTTCCTTCTCCTTTAGATTTAGCTAACAAGGTAACTTCACTCTTTGTACCAGTCCCTCTGATAACCTGTTTAGTTGGTATTAATCATGGCTATAAACATCCTTATCACATGTTTTGGAGATGTATGTTCTGAAGAAAGGTAAAGAAGCAAATTGAAATGGATAGATCTGTAGCTGCTATGGTCTAATTCTGGTTTATCTGAAGAACAAATTAGAGAAGCTATGAACAAGGGGAAAGCAAAGCCCAGAAAAAAACCCTGCAAAAATACAAAACCAGTGTTTGGCTTAGTGCCTTTTCTTACATATAATCTGACGAAAATGGGTCCATTGTTGTATCAGCTACAGCCAGATCCAGCCAAACCACACCAGCATTTGACTAAGTCAGTGCCAAACAGTGGTCTCTTAGCTAGACACCTGAAACAAGACAGTAAAATGACAGAGAGTGTCAACACTGCTAGACCTGAGTGATTTGTAGAACACAGAGCAAATACTGACCTATAGAGCTATGCAGTTGCCTAAAGAAGCAAAAGTTTGATGTAACCTGCTATACATAACTTTGTTTTGAAAAACAAAAAAAAAAATTAGTTAAGAAAAGATATCACTACTGTTATCAAGAGGTGCATAGGTAGGGAGCAATTCACCAGCCTTGGAATAAGCCAGTATAACAAAAGACAAAGTGGGTTCCTTATAAGGCGACATTCCTATTTGATCAGCAAAATGGTTATAGGTTTGCTAAGCCATTCTTCTGAAGTTACCCCTCCAGCCCACGAGAGCAAACTTGCCTAACAACTGTTGATTTCTTACTCCACGTTAGAAAGAAATGAGTCCAGACTTGGGATGAGCAAGGTGGTGGGATACAAACCGAAAGTAGGTAGCAAGCCTGTGCTCCACAGGGCTCCAGAGAGGTCTGCAAAATCTTTACTGCACTACAACTTGGCTGTAAGGAGCCTTGAGGAAGCTGTCGAAGAAAGGGAACATTTGGTACTTGTGTGCCAGGATTTTCAAAGGCAGTTTTTTAGAAATCACCATCTAAAACATTATCAGAAATCTAGGATTGATTAAAAAGACAGTATTAATATTTTTACAGCAATTTATAATTGAACTATAACAGGCAAAAAAATGGTCTTAAGGAAATCTTGTCTCAAGATGGTGAGATTATTTTAACTCCTTTTCCAGTTATCCTCTTGACATTTTCTGTTTGTGAGATAACTGTATAAAGACCATCTTCATGCTCTGTATAACTGAAAGTCACGTGGCAGTGACAAGAACATAACAGTTATTGTTGCTAATGCACATATTTATGGGCAATAAGAGAGTCTGCTATTGTACTGTATAGTGGGGGTTCCAAATCATCACTCACAAAGAAATAATTGTTAAAACTGGTATGCAAAGATAGGTTTTGCATCTTTTCTCAAAACTTTTTCTTATATATGAAAGTTGAAGACATAAGTATAACTTGATAACTGTTTCTTTTGATGTCTGGGCTTTAATAAAGTCCACATGAAACCTGCAACAATATCTTACGGGCAGTATTTGATTTTCAAAAGTACATACCATGTTAGAGCAATTTTCTATTGTGTTGTATAGCACCTTTGTCAGCTTACTGGTGGCTGACCAGCTCCTGAAGGAAGCATAGCTGTGGCATGCTCTGTGACTTGTGCTTCTTAGGGCTCTTTGTGACTTGAAGATCTTTTTCTGATTCTGCACGTTTCTTGACCAGTGTGTCCACAGTACACTGTTAAATCATCAATAAATTTACATTTAATTCAGATGAAGCTTATAGTGGTTGAATAAGTTAGTAAGCAGCACCTAAGCTACAGCACCATTTAATATACCTGCCCTCAAAGAATAACAGCAGAAAGTCACACTGCTTCAATCTCCCCAAGGGCACACAGACAGCTGCTGTGTGTAAACTGACTGGAGCTGATCTGCAACTGGCTTGGTCTAGTCTAATTGAGCTTAATTAAAACCAGAGTCACTTCACAAACCACCTGTTAAAACATGCTGCAAGGAAGTTTTTCTTTGTCCCAGTCTTCTGGTCATGTCTCCATCTTCTCCCAGCTTCCAGCCTAAATGCCAGCAGCACTCAGTATTATGTCTTCTGTTCTAGAGCGGTATTTCTGCTCAGAATACAGTTTTGAGGTTTGTCCAGCTGTTTTTCATCACTAGCTTCTGTGGTAAGGCTCTAACTAATCAGGGTGCCCTGTAATATATTTCCCAAAGCTTACTGTCAACTTGGAGCTGTCAGCACTGTTTCCAGCACTAACCTCTAAAGCCAAAATAAATGTTTGTACATCTGCAATTGTGAGCTTGAGGTAGCTTGAATTGGAGAATTTCTTATTCCAAACTATAAGCAAATACATGCTGTATGCTAGGTACATGATACTGACCTATATGTACTATGGGCTTAATTATAAGCTTGAAATCACTGCAAGTATGGCAAGCCTATCCCCCACAGGAGTGCTCATCTGCCTTGGTTACTCTGGGATAGTAAGCTATGCCCTGCTTCTTCTCCAAGCTGTTTAAAAGCAATGGTGGCAGAACAATGTTTTAAAGGATAATGACTTCTTATTATCTTCAGGTGCCTTTTTTATGTTCTAAGGCTCTCAAACTCTCCAACACAGTAGAAAATTACTTCTTCCAGCTCCAGCTGTACTTAAAGGCTTTCTGTAAGGCTGAACAGTGTATGCTGTATTAAGGGATGCCTTCAGATGACCCTCAAAAGACAGGGCAGACACCTCATAATTTTGGGCAGTCTTCACAGATGTCTAATAATTACTCTCCACTAAATAGTGTGTAACCCATCTCATTTCTCAATTAATGGTTTGGCACATGACACTAATAAGATTGTATTAATGTTATCCTAGTATCTAGAAAATCAAGAATTTTCCATTTATGATGAATCCTGACGGTTTCCAATTACAGTTCAATAATCCTACTGTGGAGCAACAGCCAGCTGGCCACATACAAAGTTCCATTCTGAGACTCCCTCCTTGAAAGGTAGTTTGGGCTTTGACAGGCAAGATCTGGAGAGAATCAGTGCTCGTGTAATTAATTCTAGGATACCCCACCCCATCCTAGAGAGGCAGATATTCCCTTCTGCTGGCCAGCCAAGACAAAAGGACATAAGGGTGGAGGTCATGATACCTTGAAGTGTTTTTTCAGCACTCAATTCACCGTCTTCTGAAAATGTAGAGAGGGGAACAACAGCACTTTCATGGGCTTTTTGTTGTTATTTGTAAACAAGTGAATCTGAAATTCTCTGATGTTGCTCTATCAAGATGACAGGTATGCAAGATCTGGTACTTTTACTGTGGGTGCTCTAATTTCTTGTGGTTCCTGGAAGTTCTGTCCATGTACCACCTACTGTTACAATGGTCAGTGTGCCTGCCACAGTAAAGGCTTGTAACTTTTAAGGTTTCTCAATGCTGTACTTTCTGTATAACCCTTAGCTCATTTGTTGTGCAGATTATTCAGTGATTTTGCAATTCTACTATCTTATATAAAACTCTCTCTTATATTGGACAATTTTTGCATATTTTTTGGATCAGAGTGAATAGTCACTTTGGATTGCCTAATCTTGGGTATCATGTGCAACCAGCTCTTCACAGCTCAGCAAGACTCCATCCACATTTTACAATAACTGCATCTCAGCAGAAGTCTGTGTGGATTTACAGTTATTTTATCAGACACGTCAGACTTTATTTTCAGGCTTCAGACTTTGTAGTGAACTGTCCAAACCACAGCAGCGTGTAGTACAGTATCAATATGCAGTTCCTGTCAGTACTGTATGGCTCACATCTACTGTTACAGATATTATAAAGATCACTATTACCATTATAAAGTTACATGAGATGTCACCACAAAATGCCTAACCTGTCCCCAAAAGAAGGACTGACTTCACTGAACAACTACCCTGTATGACTGAAAAGACCCCACCACAAACTTACATTCACAAGCTCTTCTGACAATGACATTTTACAGAAAGAGAAAGAAACTACTTCCAATGCATCAGGAAACGTCTCGTGAAAGAATTGCCTTTACCTCTGATTCTTCATACTGTTCTGCCTCATAAAACACCTTTCTGGAGAAGTACATCCCACAGGAGAACCTCTTTTCTAGTAAAATCTTTGACTTGGCAACATTTTGAGAGAATGGGGAGGAGGTCAAAAAGCCAGCTAATTACATAATTCACTGTGGAAAGAGCTGTATATCAATCCCCCCTAATAAACCCATATGATTGTATTAATATTTTAAAACTAGAATTGTGATGAGCATTTCAAATAAAGTAGTTTATCAACAACCGAGCAGCATTTCTGGGAAACAGAACAGTTTAGAATTACAGATATTTTTTCTGTTCCTGGTATATAGGATGAGTAGAAAAGAAAATCTAGTCTCTATGTTTTCCAAGTGTTGTGGTAGGTTTTAATCACTGAAGCCTTTAACCAGTAGCTCAGTTTTGCAAAATGAAATTCTCTACAGCAAAAGGGTTCCTCCGCGAACTCCTTTAACAGGGTTAAATTATTTTTAAATTATTTCACTGACGTTTATATCTCAGTTTAATTTGCAGCCAAGTTTCACCTGCCTCTTAATTACTTTTCCCCCAACAGTTTATTTCTGTGCATTCCATAACAAATTTAGAAGTTCTAGCTTTTTGAGGATTTGTAGTTACAGGCCATCCGTGAGGATTTCTGCATTTTTTGCACCATGTTCATGAACGCTTCAAAGAAGTCAGGAATATTTTCCTACTAAATCCCATGAGTTTGCTGAGTTTACCTTTGGAGCTGCAAAGCTTTTATGTTGTTACTGTCCAGTGGGTTTCCCAGTGACCGCAATCTTGGAGTTCTGATCAAAACCATAAATCCAACAGCAATAACTTGTCATTTTAAACGGCTGAAGTCTAAACCGGATGACAGGAGTTAATGCAATACCACTACAGCACCTCTTGGATGAATCAGCAAAACCCTATAAGCATCTATAGGGGACGTTTCATGAGTGAGAAGGCACTCGGTGCCCATAGGTGCTGTCAGAGCAGTGGATTCCCTGTCCAATGAGGTGGAATGCTCTGCAGGCACATGGTTTACGCTGCTCAAAATAACTTGGGACCTGCAAACTGACAAATGCTATTGCTCCGGTGGTGACAGGTTGTCCAGCTCCTTACAGCCATCCTCGTACTAAGGAAGGTTAACTTCCTTCACTGTATGGACTCCTAGCTGTTTCTGTTCCTGAGGACTCGAAGAATTCCCTCGCTTCCTTAACTTTAATCTCCCACTTCTGGATAATTGTCATCGCTATCTGCCAGGGTTGGGCAGCAACATCTGGAGGAATTCAAAAAGGTAATCCCTCAACTTTAGATTTTGATTTTGCAGCACAGGTGCAGAAGGGTTTGATAAGCATGTATATTTGAATGCTAATTATTGCTGATAAGACATATACAGGGAACAAATCACGTTTAAACTGACTTGAATGGTGCCGAGGCATGAGTACTGCAAGGGAAGAGAAACAATGTTCTACAGCATTATATGGGGTTTGAACAGCATTGGTGGGCTTCTTAAAATCCCTCGGAGCCAGTCTGACTCCTCCAAAGCGTCAACAGAGGATTGTAATGACCTGAAGAGTTTCTTCCTGGGACTGTATTCTTCTTCCCGCTTATTTTCCCTCCATGCTCTGAAAAATTTTATGCTTTGGCATTCACCCTTAAACCAAGATGCCATATTTTGAATTTCCTTCTTAAGCAAAATCAAATCTAATTTAACGTGACCCCATAGTTAAATACTTTCTATTTATTTATTTATTTATTTTGTCGTGTAAAATGACCCCACCAGCTATATTTAGTGCCGGGAGATCTGCTCGCTGGATTAATGTACACAACAGCTGCAGAAACAGTCCTGCTAGAAGGGCATAACTCTCCCCCTGAGCTCTCACTATCTCCCTCGCTCTCTTTCTCTCTCTTAGAAAAGTATTTGACTGTCAGTAGCAAATGTTTGGCCCAATATATTGCAACATTAAGCAGTAATCAGAAGCCCATCTTAAGTTTTGAAAAATAATATGTCAACAATTGACAAGAGAACAGAGAAGCTTTGGGTTTACATCGATAAAACAGTATACAAATCGTGCTAAAGATGTGGATTACTTTATCAGTTCTTTTGAGCATGAGATTTTCATTTGTAAAGACACACTAGAACTTAAACAAAATCAGCAAATGCTAATGGGATGATTTAATAGACTTCAGCTCTGTTCTTCTCCCTCTCCTACACCTCCTGAAGGCTCCCAAGAGCAGAGTATTTCTGTGTGTCTGGTTGTTTCTTTCAGAAAGGGCTAGCAAGGCCAAACAGCAATAGGAAGTGTGTTAGTTCCCGTAGCTGAGCAGAATGATATTTACATATCTGAATTCTTTTACAGTCAACCCAGAGTTAACAAGTTTTGTGTGTGACAGAGTATCAAAGACAAAGAACTGTTGCTCTGTGCCAGTTTGCTATTCCTGTGCATTCTTCGGAGATTTTACAGCAGGTCTTGCCGTGGTACTGAAGGAATGTTTCTTATCAACAGCTGCTGTGAATTAGGAATCTAGGTATATATGCACATAAATGCAATGTTAAGATGGTTTGGTAAAAGTTTCTGCAATACCGCAACAGCAATTAGACATTGCACTCTAAATCCCCATCACCGAAGGGAGAGAAAAAAATAGGTTTACTTTTCTGTTTAAAACTTAACTGGTTTAGTACTTGCCTTCATAAACAGTAATACTCTGCAGGGAGAGGCAAATGAATTCCATCTCATATAAATCGCACTTAAACACCGTAGCTTGAAAGTATCATTCAAATGTGCAGGGTTTTTTGTTACAAGCTTCTGAGGGAAGAGTGATGGAAAAGCCTAAAAGAGAGAGAACAGTAGAAAAAAGAAACAAATACAGTGAAAGTGTGAAAAAAGAAAGGCACAGCTGGGAAAACCTGGGGGAAAAAAACCGCAAGCGAGATCTCTTCTGTGTCGAATTTAAGGCTTGAGGTTCCCTTTTTCACTAGGAGCCAGTATTTGTATGGAAACTGAACTTTTTTTTAAAAACAAAAGAGCCCACAGATTGAAAATTACCAGACAAAAGGATGTGCAAATGCCATCTAGTTTGCATACGCCTGCTTTTCAGGGCTTCTCTTTGTCCAGATCGTGCTTATTCGTCTGGCTACACAAGATATCCATCTTCAGATACACGTGCACAATTCCCTTGACATCGGTGCCACTTACATACACAGGCAGAACAGAGACATTTGCTCAGCGTTTTGAGCAAATTCTCCCCTTACAGCACCTTAGGCAGTGCTGTAATTTGTCAGTCTAGACCAAGCCCATGCAATACACAAATCACTTTTTAACACTGCTGTAGCTTCAGTACCACACTAAAACTTTACATAGCCCTCAACTGCATACATTTGTGGATCTCTACACTGCTGACACATCCTGTTTGCAGGAATAATAGTAATTTCTGAGTTTAAATTATTTGGGTCACAGTCCATGAAAGTGGATTTGCAGTTTGAGCCATGCAAGGCTTGCCAGAATGGTGTGCCTGTGTTCAGAGGAGGTTAAATTAATATCGTTGTCTGGTAGTTGTATTTTCCATTGAGGACTTTTGTATGTACATTCAGCACCAAATTATGGACCTCTGCTGTGTTTCTTTGGGCCTTTCATATAAACCCTTTCTTTCTCATGTGGGCAATCCTTGAAGGAAACTGTACTGCATACATTACTTGTATCAATAAGAACTTGTCCTGCATTACAAGCACTCAGAGCCTGCCCTGACATCTGAGACCCAGTCTTCACAGGTCAGCGGGAGAAGAGGATGGAAAAGCATCCAGGCAGGTCTTAAAGACAGCCATCACCCATTTTCCTTTTTGACCTTCTAATTTAAATTTCAGATTAAATTTATTTCAGTTTCAGTTTGATCTGGTACGGAGTATCTTCAAGATGTCTACATTGCAGAAGAGAACTTGAGACATGGTAGAAAGGGTCTCAGTTCTCATTTTGAGAACTAGTAAGGAACAATATAAACTCTGAGAAAATAAACACTTTTTGTATCTTTTCTTATATGATAGCACAAAGGAAACACCAAAAAAGAATTAAAGAGCTTTGTATGTGCTTTTTCCTTGAAGAGTCGTGGAGTGTTGTATGCTGTTTAGGGTACTCACTGCTGTCACATTGAGGTCACAGGGCAGGGCATGACGCCAAGCGCACACAGGCCTCTTGCAACCACTTCTGCAGAGTGACTTAGAGGATTTATGCATCCCATTCCCGAGGTGATGAAATCGGACTGTTTTTTTTTTCTTTTTTTCCGGGCTGTGCGATTGTGCTGTCAGCAGGAAAGGGAAGAGACATTAGGGATGAAATACAGAGGTAATGAAGAATGCATTTCACTTCTCACATATTTAGCACTAGAAGGACAAATATCACTACTTGCTTGCAAAATAGGTGCTCCTAAGGCTCACTAAAAATTTCTTAAAGCAAAATAGGTGGTTTTAAGGTTTTAACATTTGCATACTTTGAGTCACATTCAAATGCTTCTGGGTGAAATGGTGAACACCTCCAGACAGAGGAAAAGATCTATGTTGGAAGAGACCATTAGCACTACAAAAAGCAGTCTAGATAGAGCCTCTGCTTCAGAAATCAACTCTTCAGTATTCCCAGCTTCAAATCGCTTCCTTGTGGTCTAGTATTAACCAATGTTCACAAAATATTCAAATGTTAAATTATATCACTTCAAATTAAAATAATTTCTCACTCCAGAGTAATATTTTAGCTAAATATAGAATATATATAATTTTATTTAGATAATTGAAGTCTCTGTGTCCTTTCTAATGAAAGTTTAGATAGCAAGTTCAGTTTAAAAGGAATTTAGAATTAGTTTTAACAGTTAAGACCCCAAACCACTACCACAAGGACTCAAAAGATGAGGCATTATTCAACTCCCAAGCCATTCTAAAGATTTTATTAAAAACAATTACAGTTCCCAAAATTCTACATATTGGATGATCTATATCTACCTTTTTTTTTCTTTTCCTTCCCTTTCTTCCTTTCCTTTCTCTCCTTTCCCCTCCTTTTAGAAAACTGTGCATAGGTAACACTTTTCAAGGTTTAATATCCAAGTTTGTAGAGGAAAATTTTGAATTTTACCTAAAAACTACTTAAAAAAATTGTGTGGCATTTCCAAATAAATGGGCTACATGGTAGAAGTTACTAATTCTGTTCACAGCTACTTCAAGTACATCCTGAGCAATTTAAGTGGGGTTGCTCCAGATCTGTACTACAATGTACCTAAGGACAGAAGCTGGACCATTGGGGGTTTTATTTACAGAAGAGTATCAGATTATACTTAATTTTCTGACCAGAAGCAGTAGAAGCCATACATTATTATAATAGCAATGTAAAAATCCCAAAATCAACAGATACTGACATTAAAGCAAAAAGTAGCAGTAGGTGAAGATATTTAACACACCACCACCACTGGTCTTCTCACTATTTACAGAATTACGTAACAGCAAGCAAGAAACAGCTACCAGCCTCTTTCAGACTTGCAATCAAACGGGAGTTTTTAAGGTCTAGAATTTAAAAATATTGATTAGTGACAGAAGAAAATGTAAAATATGCTTACAGTATTAAAAAGATTGAACTGAAAAATATGCATAAAGAAGTAGGATGCTTCCTAAACATGCACATAACCTTTAGCCTACTTGTTCTCAGAGGGATATTGTTTCAATCAGAGGCAGTTTCATTCCTGGGTTTGGAAGCTCGTGCCTTATTTTCCATTATTTAATTACATTACATAGAAATGAAAGCTTTGTTATCTGAATTTCTTGGTTTATTACAAGGAATAGAATCCAAAGCTACCAATGTGTCTAAAACAGACAAGTGTCCCACCTTCTTGTGCATAGCTTTCTAAACACAACTGTTAAAAATATCTTACATTCACCCCTCCAACACACACAGGACCTTAGGCCTTAGTCCTGTGCTCCGGCCTAACCTTCCCTAGGCCTGGTGCCTTGCAGCAGCTACAGCTTTCAACAGGCAGGTACTGAAAGGGCTGGCAATGGCAACTGCTAAGTGAGAATTCCTGCAATGATGCAAGAATGTGATCCTTAAACATCTGCAAGGCAGGTGACCTGTTTGCTTATGCCACCCCTTAGCTTGTTTTTTATAGCCATAATCATAGGATTGAAATACCCATATAACTGTTAGTGCTCAACAACGTGTGGGTAATTGCAACTTATGTGCAAATTCAATGGGAAAGGATACAGCCTCTGGTATCTGCTGGACTGCCCTGTTTCCTGGGCACACGGGGCTGTGTGAAGGTCACAAAAGTGCCACCACTATGCAGATGCAGGGAAGGAAGCACCAGCAGATGCTGTCTCAACTAAAACACCAGTAACTTGAAAAAGCTAGGCAGGAACAACATTTGTAACTACTCCTGAAGGCCAAAATCGATGTTTAAATGCTTTTCGCATTAAATCTATTTACAGATAACTTCTATGATGGTAAAGTGAAAGTGTGTTTGACAGAAACATCCTAAGGGCGTTGAAAAGCACAGAAAGCTGTCTGTCACCTAACACATCAGAGGGTCTGTCCTCAGACACATCTGGGCTTCAGTCAGTTTGGCTGAGATTCCATTACTGCTGCTCTCCTAGGAAAAGCTCAGATTCTTTCAGCGGTGACTCAGCAGTCAGTCTGGCAAGACTCAAAGAAGAGGAAATTAAAGGTTGCGGTGTCACACTGCGTGAACCTCCTGTGGTGCAATTTTCCTGCCTTCCATGTGAGGATTTTCAGGTGGAGCCACTGCCAAAACAAACTGTGGAAACTAATTCCACCATTATGAATATTTTATCCTAAAGATAACGAGGCTAACAAGAGAACATTGCCATAAATAGATACTCTTGGAAACTCTGAAAGCTTGTGCAATTATGCAGACAGTGGAAACTGAATTAGTAGACGGAAAAAGTTCATGCAGTTGGTTTTGGTCGCGACGTGCTCTGATGCCTCTCAAGATAATAGGTGCCCAAGGTCACTGCTGTCAGTGGCCCAGGAAAGCGAAAACTGTTGCTCATAATGCACTTGCTTGGTGATGTAGGTGATGAACCGGTCAAGAGTAGAGAACTGCTGGCTGCTCGAGTCAGGCATCCCATTTTCAATACTAAATAACACCAGTTTAGGTCTATTATGTATAGCTAGCATTGCATTTCCTTCTCTTCATACTGATTCATTACAGGACAGATTTTCCAGTCAGCAAAATAACTGGTGCTTTCATTGGCACCACAAATTGCGCTCTACCATGTTTTTACTAGAGCTTGCCCTTCTTACTGCCTACTCAACAGAGTTATCTGACATTACCTGTTCAACAGAGATAGCTGCAATTACTGTATACATTTTGGTAGCCCCATCATATAGCAGCAGTCTGCTATGCACTGCCATCATCGTCTGCTGCTGCACACTGTGGAACTGAGGGATGTGCAGTTGTAAGGACACTTCCTTTCCAAAGTCTTTACCATGAAAAATCAAAGGGAAGGCTCAGGGCACATCAAGGAAAATTCCCCATCTCAGTCTGAACAGTTCAGAAAGTCAGGCAAAGAGAAAGACTGGAATCAAGACCAGATCTTAGTTTTGGAGCTTAGATTGCAATTCTGGCTACAGAATAAAATTATTATTAATTACCATTAATCAAACCTGTAATAGCACAGCTGTTCCTCTTTTCACTCATTACAAAGAAAATTTCATAGATATTTTGGGAAATATACTGAATTCAGTCTTACTGCTGCCTAGCCCAGACAGGTCTCATTTGAACCAAAGCTGTTCTCCCTGATGAAATCCGAATGGCTTCAGCCAGCCCAGTGCTTCCCTCAACCTTTCGCAGCCCTTGGAGAGGGTAATTCCCTGTAGAAGAAAACCAAACAAAACAAACAAAAACAACTGGATGTCGCTCAAGGCATAAACAGGGCATATTTAACAATATGAACTGTATTAACCCCAGTTTTATTATTTTGAAGTAATTTGCATGTAATTTTCCTCCTTTTGCTATTAGACAGTGACTGCTTCATTACACATTTTTGCTAACTAGAATTATAAAGCTATTTTGCAATTCTAAAGGCATCACCTTTGAGAGGATCTCCTCATACTGCAGTAGTACTCCTTAAGGGAATTAGCAGAAATTATTTCTTCCATGTTTCAATGCTTTGTTCAAAAGAGGAATAGAAGAGATGCAAGACCCAGAACAAAGTCTCAGATAACCATACTGAACCAACAGTCAGTCGCTTTACCATGGTTACCCACAGGAAAGCTGCACTGTGATTAACGACCTCTGTTCACAAAGACCTAGCACTTAAATGAGAAAATCAAGCAATAAATTTACAGCAGAGGAAAACGCAGCCCTGAGTAGCCACAGCCATATGATTTTCATATACCCCATCAAGAAAATTATTGCCAGAGTTCTTGAACTGACTTTGACAGGTTTTGATCACACAGTATTATTTTCCTACTTGCGTTTCCCCCTTAGAGTGTCCAGTGTTCTCTAAAGAACTGCATCACCTTTTTCCAGCTCTGATGACATTCACAGACATAGAGATGAAGTGAAGACATGCTATTTGGAAATGTTTCAGAAAGAGTGGCCAAGAAATGCAGCAAACTAAATTTTGCCACTCTGTAACATAAATACCTCTCTGACCATGTAAACTACAGCCTTCTGCTAAAGCATCTAGAGCTACACAAAGATACATACACAGCTGGACGCTGAAACTTGCATCTGGAGGGATGCAGCTCCCTTCTAACCTCTCTGCCTGTGGCTACAGGCAGAGAGGTTAGAAGGGAGCTGCATCCCTCCAGAGATATTTTGAGGCATTGTACCTTCCATGACACCACACTCACTCAAAGCACATACTGCTCTCTTTTTGCAGGCCAAGCCAGCTGCGCGGTGGCGGGCTACAGCTCTGCTTCCTCCCTTCTGTTTTTAAGTACATAGAAGGTGGCACATGGGGTGGAGATCTAAACGAAACTTGCCCTATGTTACACCTATATTCTTGGTCTGCAGTTCATTTGTGTGCAAGGTTTGTCTTCCAGACTGTAAACTCCTCAAGTGAGAATGTATTTAAACTCTTTCAGGGTTGAAACTGCAGTTCTAGCTGTGACCTTTACCAGCATGTAGTATGCTACTGGCACATAAACAAGATACTGTAACCCTTAAACACGTTCAGCTTCAGTAAGGTCGCACAGCTGTTTAAGAAGTAAAAGCTGAGCAAGCAAAATCAGTATGCACAGAGCGGGAACTTTAAGCCTCACAGAGACCTCCTTGTTCTCTTAAGAGGTTAAATTACATACTCTGCCCAATCATGAAGCAGTCCACAATATTATCTGTGTGGGCTTCCCAAATCAATGTTCTCTTATGTGCCATAGCTTCACTGAAACACCGTGCCAGATAATTTAATGCCAAGTGTTCAATTAGTATTGCAGACCCTGGCTCAGCTGACAGGACTAGACTGGGCGCTTAGAAGCATCTAATTTATATGGTAATTTATTTGTCATTTTTCATACAGGCACAAACCTATCAATATTTTGGTTGTGTGTCTTTGTTGTTTTACTGATTTTGCTAGTTTCATATTACCAAAATAAAATAAAATGAGTAAATCTAAATACCAAATATTTATGTAAAAATAAAGAACTGCCATGTAACAAGTTGTGCCTCAGGCAGAGGGATTAAGGTTTCAAAATGCACATCAGAATATGATGGCATGACGTTCATTAATTGAAAAAGAACATAAACAGCTTAAACTGAAGCTTTCCTTTTTGTAAATAAGGAAGAAGGGTTTTCACTCACACCCCAGGAAGAAATGCTGCAGCAGTAGGAGACATTAGCACCTCCTTTGCTTTTTTACCAGCCCTTTCCCAGGGATGACTGTCCCACTAGTGCAGCAGAAAGCCTTCAACAGGAGAGATACCTTTTTCACTTCTCTTTCTCTGGCAACTTAAGCTGTTACATAAGTCTCTGAAAGGAAAAGGCTTAGGCAAGGGCATGCATGTCCCCTTCTCTCGATGCCATGACAGGAACAGAACCTTTTGCAGTGAGACAAATCAGACACCTTGGGGTAGGAATATTTGAAACCATCACAGCAAGACTCGCCAGGCCGTAAGCAAAGTAGAAAAGAGATACTGTGTATTCTGAGAGACGGATCCAGTAAATAGGCACTGACATGTTTCAGTGTCTGAGGAATCAGCTCTGTGAAGGGTATCGGTCTTATCTGTCTTCATATTTAAGTCACTTTAAGATGAGTGTGCTACTGTGAACTCATAATCCCTCTACATTCATAACAGTTCTTGTGTAAATAAAAGGGAGAATGTAATGCAGAATATTACTTAAGTGTCAAAAGGGATACTTTAGCTTTGCTTACCAGGCATGCAGGTTAATTATGGGCTTTTTGATAGTGTCTTCTCATCGGTGGCTCATCTTCTCAGAATCAGAACCAGGGACCCAAGGTAATTACTTTGAAGGCCTGTAGTACAAATGATGATCATATCAAATGGCGACATAATTCTCTATTTACAGTGATTAGTTTATTAGAAAAAATGCTCTAATTAAGAATGTGTAGAGAATTTAGCACCATTATTCCTTCCTATAATGCAATATCTTTAAGAATTTTATATGAAGATTTGTCATTACAGTGTATTTTGTTCTACTCTCCCCTTCTCCCTCATCATATCCCTCAAAAGCTTTTGGGGGTTCATTGATTTACTCTCTCAGTGTCTTTCAAGCTAAATTTGCTTAATTTTAAAGTACTGCTATTCTCTCACAACTTTCAGTCCTCAAAATACCCAGCACATTTAGTTCACCTGGTGATGTTGTTTCTTAGCTGAGAAATGCACATCAGCAATGACAAAGATTTGACTCTGAAATTCAGTTTATATCTCTGCAGTGGAAATTTTGTTTGGAACAAAGCACAAATTACCACACTTGTGGTTGCTTTACTGCATAGGGCTACCAATGGTAGAAAGTGATAAAAGATGGATTTTACTGGGTAAAGGTCCCCATACCTGGCAGCACGTACAGAAGCAGGGCTTTCAAAGGTGGCCATACTTAAAAAGTCAAATGCTCAGCACACAGATGCATTTTGAAAATGCTGTGCTCTTCTTTTCAGAAGCCTCTAATTGTGTGCAATCAAAAAACATTGCTATTGATAAGGTGTGGTCCTGTTTGTCCTTTCTGTTGGCAGCATGCAAGACGACAGTTTAGAATCCTCAACTTCGATATCTCAACTTCTGAGAGAAAGTTACTTAGCTGAAACTAAACATCAAGGGAAGACCGAAAGAAGCAGAGCAGACCCAGCTTCTCATAATTTCCATTTTGGCAACGCTTCTGGTGATTTAGATGAGGTAGCTGCCCAAGATGATCTTCCAGATCTCTCTGCCTTTTTGAGCCAAGAAGAGCTAGATGAAAGTGTCAACCTGGCAAGACAAGCTATTGATCAGAATCCACTGGAAACTAAACAGGATGAGCTTCAGGCACATTCACAGCATCCCCCAGATCAGCTGAAAAACACAGGAAAACACAAACAAATGGCTCAGTCTGCAGCTCTGAAAACTTCAGACAATGGTCTGGACTCAAACTTTTGTCAGGATCATGTCAGAAATACAAAGGGCTCCAAAGGGAGCTCTCAAGATCTAAAGAAACAACACCTCCCATCCGAATCAGAATCCAAAAAGGAATTCCTAAACAAGGCAGCAGATTTCATTGAGGAACTCTCCTCACTTTTCAAAGCTCACAACTCTGAAAGAATAAGACCCCGAACATGCAAAAACTACCGGAGCAAAATGGATTCTAAGAATAAGCTGGCTCAAAAAGGTTGCTCCAGCCTATCTAGCACATCAGAAAACAGAGAAAGGCTTTCCATTCCAGTACCTCAAGACTTGGAAAACAAAGCAGAGCAAACATTTGAGCAAACTGATGATCAACAGGCGACAAACCTGGAATCTATCAATCAATTAACAAGTGCAGAGCTAAAACCAGAGTCAGAATCCACAGCTGTATATTCTGACGAGCCTATTGGACAACCACCACGCTTTACTCAAAAATTGAAGAGCAGGGAAGTTCCTGAAGGAACCAAAGTACAATTGGACTGCATTGTGGTAGGAATCCCAGCACCTGAAGTCAGGTAAAACACATTCTGTGCTTGTCATTTTGTATTTCTGTAACAGCAGGTGCATGGCTTGCTCTTTCCAGGTACTTTAATGTGTATGTTTCAGCAATCTGCAGCCAATGTCCTGGTTATTAAAATTGATTGAGAAAACAACAACAACAAAAAAGGCTTGCTTTAACTCATACAAAAGGTGGTTTATATTTTAAGGCAACTTATTTTGTGACCTATTTTTAAATACTACACTTCCATCATTTAAAAAAGTGCTAAATCCATAATGAGAAATACTAGCTATCTTTATGGAAAACAAGATTGATTGTGTAAACTGGCTAAAACCACTGGTGGCTGTGATACCTCAGGCTGATATCTGAAGGTACTTAGAATGAGTGAACACAGGATCCTACAAACCAAAATTACCCACACCTGAACAGAGAGGAAAGGAGTTCATTTAAGTAATTATACAAATAACCAGTAGCAGCTCAGTTGTAATTCAGATTCTGACAATGATTCTGCTGTGTCCTTAGAAAAAACACTTCTGTTTCATGAAGTATATGATGCCCTTATTAATTGATACTGATTCATGTCGTGTGAGTGGCCTGCTAATTCTGATGCTTCAGTTTTCACCTATGAGGATTTTGAAAGTTGAATAAGTAACATTTGCAAAGACCACTGGAGATGATATGAAACACGAAAAAGCTACATTTTATTCATCAGAGACATCATTGGAATGAGAAACAGTTTATTGTAACTTTTAAATTTATCTTGAAAATTCTTAGATCTCATCAGAGTTTCTTAGTCTAAAATTGTTCATATAGAGCTCATGAGTAAAAATTACCTCTCACGGTGATGGAACTATATATTTCATTTCCTGGGACTATACCAATCCAATAGAAAGGAAAACTCTATCCATCTTTTAGAGATGTACTATACGTATTTCCATCCTGATATCTGCAGTGTCATACATACCTCTATGGTTGCTTATCCTTTATAACCATTTTAGAAATCTGTTTTCTAAACATTGAGAACTATTTGCATCTTCAGCACCTAATTCAAGGACTCTGAGCTTCACAGATGGTCCGCTTTTCAAACTGCCATCTCACTGTCTTATACCCTTATGACATTGTAGAGTACAACACTACTACCACTTCAGTCAACACCTTTTATCATCTTTCTCACTGACCTAGTAGGCACAATCATCAAAGGAAATCTATCTCAGCATCTAAAGACGGAAGCTCCAAAGATTTTTGGGGTAGAGAATCTTTGTCTTCCACTCCCTTGGATTTCTGGCACACCAGCTGCTAATTTTTCAGAAGGAAGAAGTTTTAATTCCACAGGATGAAGGACCTACAAATGAATCCTCTTGTAACAGACAGTCTTGTCATGAAGATAAGAAGTTACCCAGTTCATAGGATCCCTGAACTGTGACTGGCAGACCGTTTTGCCCTACTAGCGCTTTCAGGAGTAACATGTAGGTTCTCTGTCTGTAACAAGCCCTTGACCCGTGGTGCCATGCAGTGTCTCTTGTCCATGACAGCACTGTGAACTTCCAAACGACTAAATGATTTGTTTATAGAAAAGGAATCTCTTCTAAAGCTGGGGGAAGAATTTTGTTTAGGAAGGATATGGTTTCTACTGTGCTTAATATCTAAACTCATTGCTTTAATCAACAATTTAGAGGAATTCCTTTGGTGGAGCTCATGCTGTTATAAATGTTGTACTGTCTTCAGCCCTTAAATTCATAGCAGAGTCTGACTGAAGAGAAAACAGTGCCAGAAAATTGTTTTCTTTTGACAGAAAACGGATAGGAAATATCATGCCTTCAATATTAGCAACACTCTCTGAAGACTTGTCTTGCTTAAAGTGACTTTTGAGAGACTTACTTCTCCAGGCACTTTCCCTGATAAATATTTCTAATAATGCCAGTAGGATCCCTGGACATGAGAAATAATGTGGTTTTTGTTCTCATCTTTCATAGTTTATAATATAAAACAAACAAACAAACAGCTGAAATAATATTCTCTTATGTATATAGACCTGTACACAAACTCAGTCTGGCTTTGTGTTCAGAAGAGGGGAACACTGAATCTCTTGTTTACAGACGTATGCTCTGGCACATGATGTTAATTTTATGTATTTCTCTAGAAGACCACACCACCATCATTATAACAGCACCCCATGCCCATGCCATTGCCACATACATAAAACTGGCAAGGTGTTCAAGCCATCTAAGTTTAGGTGTTTAACAGCTCTCTGAATTAGAAGCTGACACTATAAAGTCACTGAAGCATCGCAAGGGCAGATCAGAGAACCCAGAACGGTGACTCATCCAGGCATGGCCAGGATGCCTGAGCACCCAATCCAGGGACCACCTGATTCCACAGAATTGGATGATAGGGTTCTTTGTAACTTGGGTCTATTTTTGTCCCAATAAAAGGGAAGCATTTCCATTTAAATTTACATTTCCGCATTTGATTTTGTTCATTTTAAATAATAAAATAAGCTACTTATGTGAGTGACAGTCAATACAGGAGCTGCTACACTTTTATAGAATAGGCATCCACCAGCCTTCTCCAATGATAACACGCTGCTGCCAGTACTGTACTGCTCCAAACAGAAACACATGCTTGGTTTATTGACTCATGCTGGTAGCCAGATCAGGAGGAGCTACCACAGAAGTCCAGAACTCACACACTGATGCCCCAAGGCCAAGGGAAGTAAACACAGGGGGATAAGAACAGGGGGGAAGATTTGTTTTTGAGTGTGTATGTGTATGTACGTGCTGTACTAAGGAGAAAGCTGGGAACATTAGACGCCTGATCGTAATTGTTAACAAAACTTTTGTCCTGTTCATCCAAGATTCTTTCACCTCCACAAATGTGTAGGAGTAACAATAAGAAAGAGTTTAAAAAATATCAGTTGCTTGAGTGATAAATATTCGTGTACTTCCAGTGATCAGGGCCTTTCCAGTCACTCCTACAGCATGAGGAAACCAGAAAATATAATGTACTTCACAGTATGTGTTCCATTAATCATAGGGAGAATAAAGGCTTTTTTTTCACTAAAAATAGTGAAATAGTGCTTGCTTTATATCTGTCATGCAAGTCTTCCAAACTAGTGAAGGAGGCATCTTTTCATCCATAGTTGAGGAACTGTGTCCAGAACCAGGCTCAGAACGGGCAACCGTCTTGCTTTGAGGGTAACAGCTTTCCCAGGTTTGTGGTTAGTTCAGTAACTGTGGAGCTGGGCAAGGAGAGAAGAATTCTAATAAATAAGCAAGAAAACAGCAGTCACAGGAAAGGCCTAAATGGCAAGGTGGCAACTGCTGAAAGAAAGCTTAATGGTGCTGTGATTTCTTATTCCTTCAAAATAGCTCAATGACCAAGCTCAGTAAACAAGCATCCTTTGGACAAACTGGTGCTAATGCATGCTCACCTGCTTCCTTTGACTTGAAATGGACTTCCTAGCCAGCAAAAGGAATCCCAAGTTACTTGTCATGCTTATAACATACACACTTACAATGCAGGACTGGGGCTGTGGGAACCCAGAGCGTTGTGAAACAAGAACAAGACTCAACAAGTTCTGCAATGGAGCTTCTCAGTCAACACTAGGAGCAACCAGATAGTTAAAGTGATGTAATGAGGATTATAGAGGAGGACTTAAGAGACAGGAGGTGTAGAAAGAAGCTGATCACAGGCATGAAAAGGACTGGAGATTAAAATGGACAGATACCATGTTGGAAAGGAAGACAGTACAAAACAAAACTGATGATGTCAAAAATGGTGTCAATGACATTCATAACGGATCAGGGTAAAAATATCATTGGCAATGATAAACCAGTATAATTTACAGGCTTGGTAGGTAACTATCTGGCATATATGAGGGATCACTCAGAGACATAAAGTGGATGGTAGAGCAAGAGAAAAAAATGGGAACTTACTGAAGTATCAGGATATGGAAAATTAAAGATGTTGATGACACCCTTCTCACGGTTTCTTCTACAGTTCTGTTTCGGTATGAGTAACAATAGGTGTGACTGTGAGGAGAGCACTCCTTATTCCCTCAAGTTCAGAGGTGCCCACATTTTCCCAAACTGTTTGGCACATCACTCCTAGGTTAATTTTACTTATGAATCACATTGCATGGTTTGGCATACACAGCTATCCTGGAAGTGTCATGAGGATTTGATGTTCTAAAAACAGGTTGTATGTCATAAGATTTCCATGAAAACATTCTTTAACATAGGCATACAAAGCTTAAAAAGTGCATTTTAGTGCTGCTTTGTTTAAGGAGACTAGATCTGCAGCTAAACACAGATTGTGAGTGACTGAAGTCACAAAAGATTAAGATGTTCTTGTCCTCGCTGCCGAATGAAAATATTTATGTTTTAGTGCTCAAAACCTAGAGAGCCAAACTTCTCCTACATGCAACTCCAATCAGGTCAATGGATTAAGACCTAGGATGAATCTGGCACAGTGGATGAAACTGCCTGTGCTTAAAGTGAAGCGGCCTCGTATGATGAAGCTATCATCACAATTCATGGCAGGAATGAAATGTCAGTATTGCTACTTCAGCCATGCCACGTATCTCAATGTCAGAACTCCCCTTGGAACTGACATTTCATTGCTACCACGTACAACTTTCTGATGGTAAGAATAAAATCACATGTTCACGAGCAAGGCGTAGATATGGCTGTAGCAAAGGTTTAAGTAAAGCTTAATTTCACAAGAGAGAATTGTTTTTCATTTATAAGGATTGCAAAGATATAACATACATGTAGCACACTCATTTTCTTGGCTTAATCTCAAAATACTTCAACATTATGGTAAAAATAGTGACTGCAGAACAAGCTGCATAGAACTTAACACAGATTTGAAACGGAGGTTTATTCCTGAAGTTTTAAATCACTTATATTGCAAATTTTGAACTAGTAAAGAGAAAAAATGACTGTTAAAAATAAGAAATTAACTCAATCCTGCTTCATTGTTTGAGTCTACTAAAGGAATACACTACTCACATACTACTAAAACTAGAAAGATTAGCTTACACAGTGTATTTAGTTTTGCTTCTAGTAAATTAGAATTGTGCCTCACACAAGCATGCAGTGTAGACTTCTCTCTACAGAAACACATCACGTTAACTGGAAAAGCTGATCAGTTGGAACAGAAAGAGTTCATGTATCTTACTGGTGATTGTATCACAGCATTTTGTGTAATGTGTTTTGCTTATGTGTCACATAAAACAGTGAGGAGCCACAACTGAGCAGACACAAAAATACAGTATCACTGTATTACTACCTAAGTTAATGTTCTGAAAAGATGCTGCTAAAACTGAGATCAAGCTCTAGAACACAGGTATTCTCTTCAAGAGTTTTTCATGCCTGCTAAAGCTAACATGCTAAAACAAGGGTACATTATAAGGAAAAGGCATGAGGTAGGTATATAAAAAGACATGAGTAAGTGCCATGACTCAGCTCCCAAAGCACACAGTTGCCTACGTGAATTGCCTACATGCCTAAAGAGCAACTTGTACATTCGTACACCCAGTTGTGTTGCACTCATACAACTGTGCATGAACCTTAGGTCTTCTCTCCTGAAAATGTGACCATTGCCAATTATCATCAGTTGCAAATCTTGAAAACAACAGTAAGATAAACTGTACTGTATGTAGAATAAAACAGTTCCCTCTTTGGGATCACAGGAAACCTGTGTAATTTCCTGGTGTAGAACTTAAAATCATCACAGAAGAGAACTGGGACATTTTACACCCTACTGGCATCCTCTTTTAACATGATGATATTTACTCCATGACTGTCCACTGCAATCGGAAAGGTTAAATTCGTAAGTCATTTTCTTGGACCCATTTTCATTTTCTATTACAGCGAAGGCTTGTAAAAGAGGGCAGGCAAGCAGAGGTAGACATGAACTGAGACTTTTAGCTCCCTAGCTCCAAAGGTTTGCCTTTCTAAAAGGGGAAATTGTGTTAAGCAGAGTGATTCATTATACAGTGCAGGAGGGTCCTGCTGTCACAGGCAGACCTTCAAGTGACTGTACAGCTACGGATTGTGCTCATGTGCAACTCCAAGTGGACTGGGGAATCCATATCCACTTTAAGAAAGTCATATTGGACAGCTAGGGCTGATGGTGCACAAATAGTGCATGGTTTAATTCTTAGCTATGTCATCAGCATTTCAGTTCCAGATCTGTCCTTCATACCTCATAGTCCCTTTGAGGCTCCTTTTTTCAATTCTACATTATACTTCTATTAAATTCTGTTTTTCCATTGGTATGGATGTTTTAATAGGGTTGGGGTTTTTTACCAATATATTAATTTGGGGTTTTCTTCATGCTCAATTTTTGGCACAAACTTGTAAAAAAATGTGCCTCCAAGAAGTGAATACAATTCAATGGTTAAACAAATTTATCAATGTTTTGCTACATTTTCTGAGATGTCAATGTATCAAAGTACACTGGAGTATGAGCCACGAAATATGGATTAGTACAATTTATTACTCAAAAACTTATTCTTTCCACAAATAATCTTATTTACCATAATAGAACAAACACATTTGCCATTGCTTTGATAGCACTCTTGTATGCACTCAAAAGCAGGTAGGTACTTTTACCAAGTTGCCTTATAAAAATAGATGAAACAATTATTCTTTTTAGAAAACCAGTTGAATCAAAAATGCTTTCAGTGTGACAGCCTCCATCCACACATGCAAAAGATGCATTAATCAACCGTACCTAGTTAAGAAGGCAGCAGTAAACAGAAAATCCACATATTTTGAGTAGTTTTGCATCTAATTTTAAGAGAAAAAAGTTATGGTGAAGACGAATGAACCTTAGTTTGGCTTTTCATATATGGCTAGTTGTCTAAAAATACAGGTGTTTCTGAGTATTATCCCAAACATCAAACTCTGGATCGTTATATATAGTGCTACACCTTCTCGATAAAACCTAGACTGTCTCATTATTGTCTCTGTTGTGCAAACCCAGCTGCATTTTCTTTCTGTTCCATCTTTTCCCCACTGACAAGCAATCACAGTCAGGCCTGCTCTCCCCTATCTATTAGCTCACTGGCTGAGGTGAGCATTTCTGTTACTAACACATCCCATGGAGCTATCTTTTCAAGTGAAGCTTTTTATTTTTTCTTGGATTCAAACAAAACAACCCTTCTGAACACCTCGGAATGCCTTAGATGAGAGCACAAAGTCTTTAAATGGCCCAATAAATTCTAGGATGTGTGGCTGGGTTTAAGAGAGAAACACGGTGATGTGACATTGAATTCAAGGTCCAGCCTGTGTCCCTGTAAGGAAGTGCCTCTATATTGCAGTCGTTCACTTCTTTCCTTGTGATACACTTACTGCCATCTTTTATAGAAAGCAGATTGTCTTAAAAATATGACAAAACAAAGAGTCACTTTATAGTAAATTTCAGGCATATTCTGAATCAACATGAACTCTGGAATCAGAAATTCAGGGAAATCTGTTTACTTGGTTGTTGGGGGGTTTTGATACGTTTTAAGCCACAACACAGATCTGAATGTACCTCAAGAGATTGATACTGTTCCAAAGTCAGAGCTCTTCTACTCTACTAGTGAAATCTGCATATCAAGAAACATATGCGCTGGAGGCACTTACATAAACTAGTTTGTTAGTATGTTTAATGCTGCAAAGAAAGGAGCTCTATTATTTGCTGTAATTCAATATTATGAGAATCATTATTATTTTATTGTTATGAAAATTAAATATTTTATTCCTATGACTGCTGATTCAACACTTGCCTGCAGCGCTCTCTTAGAATCTTCAGGCTAAAACCCACCCATTTTATCACCAGCAAGACTTCCAACATTGTCATTTCTAGTTGTCAAGTTGTTTGCATTGATAAACAGCATTTTTTGCTTTGCAGGTGGTACTGTGAAGGGAAGGAGCTTGAAAACTCACCAGACATTCAAATTATCCAGATAGGTGATCAACACTCCTTGATTATTGTTGACGCTTTTGAGGAGGATACGGGACGTTACTCGTGCTTTGCTTCAAACATCTATGGAACAGACTCTACTTCTGCAGAGATTTACATAGAAGGTAATGTCAGAATTGTTGTGGAAATTGGATGTTGAAAATGGTCATACAGGATTAAAATACAAATCTGTGTTTTGCATGTCAGTTGTGATATAGAGTTGTCACAGAAAGTGCTTAGCAGGGGCTCAACAATTCTTGTCATTAACAGTTGATACCCTTCACACAAGTGACTGCCCTTTACAAATAATTTTATTGTGCTGCTTCCCAGATATTTTATGTATATCTCTGCAAGACTGAAGTCTCTGAAATGTTCTTGTACTTTTTATCCTATATTTTGTCAGAAATAGAAGAACCTAAACTTTGTGTCTAATTCTTATTAATCCCTTTTCCCTATAGATACTATTACAAATTAAATATAGGATAGCTTCATCCCAACCCATTATTTCTACCTTGTATCCAAAATAAATATGCCAGCAATTTGGTATTTTACTTGCTCAATAGATACTGTAAATAAAGCCAAATGTGGATCTGCAGATTTTGGTGTCTTTTCTTTCTCCTTATGTATTTAAAGAAATCCTATTTGGCTTAAGAGAGGTCTATTTATTGTATTTATTTTTCAGACTTTTTTGAGTAAAGTTTTAGATTGCATCTATCTCTGTGCTAGTAGGATTACAAATTTAAAACAAACATATAGAATCTTTTCCTCTTTTACCTTTTTTCCATTTCTCAGGCAGGGAAATATACTATGAGCGCCATCAGAGACAACAGTGGGACCATTCATAAATTAAAACACCTACCCTACTTAATACAAGGTTAAATTTGTTCTACTGTTATTCCTCTTTCACATCTCTAATCTGACAGTGAAAGGACGAATCCTTTTTTAGTATCTGCACTGTCCCTGACATTAATGAGAGATGTCTGTGCTTGGCAGGGATTTGCTCGTTCTCGAGACTGGGGCCAAGGCCTGCTTCTACCTAACTCGGTGGATGTTGGATGGAAGCCATGGCTGATGGAGATGCTCACTGGCAGGAACTACAGAGAAAATGCAAATTGCAAACATGGTGAAGGCTGAATTAGAAGTGTAAAATGTTTCAGTAAGACAGCTGTTGGTAAACTGAGTACTATCTTCTCCAAACTAGTGCTACAAAGCACTAGTTTAAGAATAATAGCCATGATTCCAGGTCTTCTCCCTTTTTTTTCCCTTTTGAAATAAACCCAACTGGTAGTACCAGGTACCTGAGGAAAAAAAAAAGTGCTTACTTGATTCCCAAGAGCAATTACAAACTAAATCATATCAGTGGCATTTCAAAGTGAACGTGAGGAAGAGCCAGGTATACCTTCATTCTTGGATGCTGTTTTCCCCATTTCAGGTGCACCTCTTCCCAGATCTGCCTTTTGTGAATAGCAGTGCTGCATCTTACATACTGTGCAGCATTGGTTCACTTCCACTGCAATATCCTCTTGTTTTGGCACAGTCTTACAATATATATACTTAGAATGCTCTAGAGGAAGTATGAATAAAGGTTTGTATCATTTTTTAGATAAATTTCTCCAAGAACTGCTCTCCTAAATTATTTTTCTTTTTCATAGGAGTCTCCTCTTCTGACTCCGAAGGTGAAATCATCAAAGACGAAATGGATCAGTAAGTTTAAAAACAATTACATTTCCATATTTCTTACAGTTAAAATCCCTTCATAACTGTAGACATTTCAGTTTCCATTAATGTTTTGCAAATTCCAACACATTTAGTCTGTGTGTTTGCTTCTTTGCTTTACAAATAGTGTTGAAAAAAATACACTTTTGCTTGTGTGTTGTCAGCTTCAGCTTAGGAATTGACACTTATATTAAATATAAACATAAGAAGATACATGTTACCTGAAAGGTTAAATCACTAAAATAAATTTACTAAAACAGATGCCTTTTGACTAGACCCAACTAAAATGCTCATTTAAGCATCTGACTTGGAAAAAACATGTATTAAAATTTCTCACATGAAAATAGGGCATATCATGAGGTTTTTGGATGTGAAGATAGCTACACACGGATTATTTAGATTTAAGATAAGGAAATAAATACATATGAACTACAGTAGGCTGAAATTGTGGGTATATAAACTACTTCATTATAAAAAGGAAAGGTATCGTATGTAATCAAAAACATGGAAAATAATGTTATTTTTCCTAAATTAAATCCATTCCCAGTGCATTCAGAAGCTAATCCAATTCTTTTAAAATCTATACTCTTTCAGAATCAATGTCCTTTTATGAACTGGAAAGCGAGTCAGACTGGTTGAAAACTAAAAAACTCATTTGCATGCATTAACTCAACCCCCAAAACATCAGTCCTTTACAAAGAGGAAATTTTAGTGAAATAGTGAAATAGTGCACCCTATTTTTCTCCATTATTTAATAAGGAGAGGAATAATTATTACAATTTTCTTTTAAAATGCAAATATAAAACACTGCAGTGTGTTTGACTCAAGACATCCTGTCTTAGGTGATTTTTACTTTAAAGTTTAGATATAGTTTTACTACATATGGTTTGTAATGTAGTTTTAACTACATTAGATTGGTTTATGAACCAATTGAACCTATTGGTTCATTGGAACCAATCTATTTATTGGAAATCTAAGGTTTTAATATAAAACTTAAGATCAAGAAGGTCTCAAAGGTTTTCAGACAAATTGCTATGTTTTGCATCATTCTAGCACAGACCTTCCCAAACACCTCAGGTGTAGTTTTTTCTTAGCCATCTCATTAGGTGCCAATGTGTTGAGCATGGTCCTGTTCACTGGGTATCTCTGAGTTGTTTACCTCATTTAATTGTGACTTACTGAATTCTGTCTTTCTTGGAAAAAGAAAAGAATGTTGCTCTGACATTGTAGTGAGATGTCCTCACATGACAGAATTATGAAAGATCAGCTCTGGGTATAATCTTCCCATATATATAGTCTTTCTTTTTGCTTAACTTCTAGCTGTTGTCACGTGAATCTGAACACCTGTAATTAAAGGGAAATAATATGAGAAAAGGTGTAAAAGAACAGGTCACAGTTTCAAGAGAGAAATCAGTGATCACATCTGCATGTAGACTCTGAGTAAGGCTTCCTCGGGTTCAAAGGCTGGCTTTCCTGGGGACACCTGCAGTACATTCCAGAGCAGCCAATGCATATACCTCAAACGGAACAAAAAGACCTTCTCTTCACTGTCTGCATTATTTTGCTTAACAATAAAAGTCATCAGGGTCAACTCTTTTACTTCCATATGGAATAACCTAGAATAAGTGAAAAGGTGCCAACGTGTACGCTACCAAAACCAGACATGTTGGTCAGAAAACATACCTCTTGTGGTTTATTTCAAGAGTAAATTATCAAATCTGTACCCAAGCAGACCACAGTATTTCATTACCTTACAGGCTCAAATCTTCATACAAGCCGAGAGAGCAGCACAAGAGAAACGAGCTCTGTCCTCTGGGAAACTAGCATTGCTCTCATGTTGCTCAGAGCTGTCCAAGGCAGCTTTCAAGTCACAAGTGGCCTGATACAGGCCATTCATTATACTGGGTGTAACAGAACCAAGTATGAGAGATCAGAGTGGCAGGATACGCAGCCTGAATCTCATAAAGCACAGTTTACCTAGGAGCACCTATCAGTTTAGATCAATTGGAATTCATTCCTAGAAGTGAGGCTGGGGTTGACAAGTGATTAGGACAGGCACAATGAAGGGGGACACATGCAGCTCTAGCTTAATTAGAAAACTTGTTTGTGGTTAATATTTCGCAGCAAACCAAAGCTGGCTGATGCCTCTGTGAATGCAGCATCTCCTGCTGTTAGAACTGCAACCAAGCATCAAGAATCCTCCAAGGTACCATCTGCCATGGTCCAGCCTGTGTCTGTACCTGTTCAGCCTGTGCCAACACCAGTTAATCAGGTAGGAGAGACAACTCAGTGAATTTCAAGGACCAAAAGCAAGCTCTTAAAAAGGTGTTTCTTCCACAGTCACTCAGAATGCCCAAATTTTCTGGTTGGTTTTTTTTTTTTGCTTTGCTGTTGAACTTCAGCTCAGAACCATAAAGCAGTCGCGCACACAGAGAAGATGCCCTGCATGCCAGGTAACCTTTACCACCTGGCAGAGGGAAGGGAACCTTTCATCCCTCAGGTGACAGGCAGCGCTGCGGTGGTGAGCAGAAGGAGCAGCTGCCACAGGCTGAAGCCCTGTGCGCTCCAGCAGCTCAGGGGCTGCGTGCCACCAAGGGCACTTGGACGTGTCAGTTGGCTCACCGGCCTCTTCACGTTGCAGGCCGACTTGTCTGCCTCCAACAGCAGCAGCCTAGAACCTTTTCCTCTCCCTCCCTACAGAACTCACCTCAAATAGTTTTCTTCCAACTAAACTTCTTTTAATCTAACTCATTTCACTACTATGAAGATGTGCTTCACTATTACATAACACCTTGATAGCCCTATCACAGTGTTTGAGTTAATGTCCCCATGCATTTCGAGTCCTGTTTGCTGGAAACTGTCAGAATATCCATAACTGTGAATTCTTTTCTAATAGGAAAGAAGAGCCATATTAAAAACAAAACTGTGACATTAATGAGAAACTTATTTTACACTGCCTTTTTCAATGCTTACAGCCCAGAAGGTGGTAGCCAATAAACAGATACTGGTTAGGTGAAGTAATGCACATTTACTTTCAACCACAAAGAGAACAGAAATAAGCCTTTGAGACACCGCTACCTTGACAGAGGTTGCCTTGGTCAAGAGTGATAGTTATCTCAAAAATTACTACTTCTAATATTGTTTTAAGACACCATCTATAAAGTCTAGCTGTTTCCTGACATATTGGATCACTAATAATAGGCAGCTTCTCTTTCACTTAAATGAAAAAATAAAATAATATTAATCAAGCTATATAAGGAGGATTTCCAGGAGAAGAATAATTTCATTCTGATTTTTCCACCTCTGCAAATTGTTTGCTTTTGGAAAGGAGAATTACAGCAGCAGCCACACATATGACATCATTTATTTTTTCCTTATTAGCTCCATAAATATATGTAAAGTAAGATTTTTTTTAGATCAGACTACCACCAAGCAGCCTAGATTTGTCTTAGTGAAGTATTAATAAAAGATGTTGTAACACCTTCAGTGAAGTGGTTTTTTTCCTTGCTATATTTAAGTCTAGAAGGCAATAACAGTGTTTTTGTTTCTCAGGCAGCAACCCACCCAGGAACATCGGTAGCAGTTGTCTAAAACTCAGCACCTTTTATTCACTGCACTAAATACAGTGACTTTGGACTTGACCCACCAAAATCTCTTTTCTGTCATTCCAAAAGTGTGCTTCTCCTGTAAATGGGACAATGTCCTCTGTACACCTAAACATCATCATGTGGTGTTTTGCAATCTACAGGCTCAGAGCCCCACTAACTATCTGCAAGGACTGGATGGAAGACCTATAATTGCTGCTCCTGTATTTACAAAGGTAATTTGCTCTATGACATATTTGAAAACTAAAGAGATCAATTAATTATATGGTGATATAATTAAACTTTTCTAGCTATCAAAGATGAAAAAAGGAATTATGCATTTCTTATGCCATTTAAGGATTTAAGTGGCTTTATGAAATCATACTGAAATCAGTATTACTTCCAGACCAGTAAGATATTTACTGACTCTCTACTGATTTCCTCTAACAGATGTTACAGGATATTTCAGCTTCTGAAGGGCAGCTTGTTGTCTTTGAATGTCGGGTGAAAGGAGCTCCTTCTCCAAAGGTTGAATGGTATAGAGAAGGAACACTGATAGAAGATTCTCCAGATTTCAGGATATTACAGAAAAGTATGTTTCTTGTGTGGAAATATTGTGTCTAATAAAATACAGACAAACAACAAAACTGCTTACACAGCAACACTTTGCATTTCTTATTATGATGGTAATAACTGTATCAGCCGTATTTATGGGAATAACTCTGGGTTGCAGAAGCCCAAACTAAATGAACTGGACAGCATAGTCACATGTAGCTTTCATCTGAGATTCCTCCAGGTACTGATTTGGTTTTTCCTCCTGCCACTTCCATGTCCTTTTCTAATTCAGCCTTACTTCTGCACCATTTATGTAGGGTTCCCTTGCCCGTAAACCCCTCATCTTTTAGTTAAGTGATGTTATAATAGTGCTTATGGGCAGTGGGGTGCTTAATTCTCCACAAAAAGCAACCTGATGCACACATTAGCACACTTCCAGATTCATGTGAGAGCACGGGGCACATGATAGGTTGTAAACACACTTCAATTTTCAGATGCAGTCAAAACATCTGCACTTTTCTCATGAGTCACTGCAATGCCCTAATAGCTAAAACTCAGGAGAAATTCCTTAAAAAACACACTAAATCAACCTGAAATGAAGCAATGTTTTATCACAACTTGTAATAGTTTCAGAAATTGTCTTCAAGACACACAAAAGTAATACTAAGATTGAAAAAAAAACCAACTTCTTGCAGAATTTATTTCTTATAAGTTCTCAAAAGTGTTAAGTGTTCACAAGTGGACTTGACACACCACTGAGTACAAGGTCTGTCTGTCTCCACCATGCCTTAAACAGAAAATTGGACCAAAAGGAGTATTCCCTCATAATAAGAGGATCAAGCTTCATATTTATGCTTAAGATGAGAAAGGTTATTGGCAGAAGTAAGTATATTCAATCTACTAATTCTACTTTTCTTCCCTTTAGAACCACGATCTATGGCTGAACCAGGTGAGATCATCAAAAGGCTCGTACTTTTTGATTATACAAATGTAGTGATTTAACCTTGACAAAATATTATTCAGACTCCATGATTTAACACATTAACATAATTTCTTCTTTTCCCCTGGTTCTATAGCTACTAGTGAGTCGCATTTCACTGTAGACTGTTCCATAAACATATACTTGAAATTAATTCTTTCACTTTTGCAGAAAAAAAATATTTTCATTCTACTTGTACCCAGTTCTAAGTTGGACCCCAACATTACCACTTTATGAGCTAAATATTAAAAAATTAATGCATGAGGGTCTCCTGTATGTCTGAGGTTCAGAAATACACCAGATGATGTAGAACAGAGCTATTTTTATCTAGTTTACCCGTTAGGGAACATTGCATCAGATGTTTAGCCATGTCAGCCATTCCCTTTGCTCCCTACCAGCGTAATATGAGAGTATCACATCAGGTGTTCCATCCCTGATATCAGCAAATCCTATAAAAGTGGCTGAATTTGCTGATTTCAAGGGTCAGGGCAGAATGTAGGCTACTCTGGATGATCTGAGCAGAAGAGCCTTACAGATTTTGATTACTTCTCCATGAGACAATCACTCTCCCTTCTATGATTTTCACTACTAAAATATAAAGCTGCCCCTCTTAAGACAAAAATTACCAAAGGAATATAAATTTTTACAGAATATAAACTTCTGTAACTCTTCTCCTTGACCTATTACAAGGGATTTTTTTCCCCAAAACGTGTCTTGAAATAGACTCCTCCTGCCTGCAATGTCTCTCCCTGAGACTTACGAATGAACAAATGGAGCTTCTACCAGACTTCACCGATGCCATTCCTTTACTGTCCAGTGGCATCACTGCTGAGTAATGTGAAGCAGTCCTTGGAGGGTAATCAGTGGGGTGCAGTTGTCACTGCCTCATCACCGGCTGCTCATTCAGAAGGAATCTGGACTTCCATGCATGCACTGGTTGGCAAATCCAAGTATGATAAACTAGATACTATAATGCCTTAAACTGGTTCTATAATCCTAGTACTATAATAAACTATTATTCTCCTATGTTGTTAGCAAATAATCTCTTTGTTGCTACCAGATTTTTCTCAGTGATGACACGAAACAGTCAAGTTTATGTGTTATGGTCTTCTAGAGAAATACTCATAAAATGCTATCTCTGCAGGGTTCTAGGAAAGTTTCTTACAAAATGGTAGCAAAATAGTCACTGACTAGTTGAAGAAATGCTATCAGCCCACACTTCAATACACTTCAGATGTTACTCTCCCCATCTCAGCTCCCTGGCAACCAAAAGATTTCAAATCCCATCACCACAGGTATTCATTAGCTGGAACTGCTGCCTGGACATGTCAGATACTAGGCAGAAAGGAATGCCAGAGCCCCAGATCGACTTTTCAAGTTGGAATTTAATTTTTGCTGGTGCAATTTTGCTAGCACATTTTTGGTGCCTAGTAGTCTTCCTCATAAAGAAGTGAAAAGGCAAACTGCTATAAGCACAGATAGCACAATCTCCTCTGTCTGCAAACCTGCACTGGTACTTGTGGAAAACGATAGCCTGAATGTATGTGGCTTGTATTTCTTCACCTTACAGAGTGGCTCCACTTGACCTAGCTGACTCCAGTTAATTAGAACTAATTATTCAATCTGCAAAGAGATAAAAATACATGGATTTTCATAAATTGTGATTACAGAGTACACTATATTTCTCCAAGTCAAATTTTAATTTCTTCAAAGAGAAACTCTGTGCTTTGTGTGATATGGAAAACAATTCCCAATGTTTTCCAAACACTGCTGACACCTGTTCTGCACTTCCATTGAGCATGTTGAAGCACAGAGGGTACCAGTTGCTGCAGACAATGCTGATAACAGCTGCCACACCCAAAGTCTGCTAAAATTGATAAGACTGATGAAACTAAAATCAAATGAGCAAGGTGGAATCCCTAAGGAAATGTCCCCGAGGGCAGTCAAGGCTCTGTGTGTTGTTCAATGCATGTTCACGTCAAGCAATAATATTGTTCTGAACCTTTGCAGAGGAAATCTGTACTCTTGTTATTGCTGAAGTATTCTCAGAGGATTCTGGCAGTTTCACCTGTACTGCAAGCAATAAATACGGCACAGTGTCTAGTATCGCTCATCTAACTGTCAAAGGTAAGGGTTTGTTTCTGTCCTTTGCTAGTAAATACACAGAGCAGAGCAGGCTGCTGCACTGCACCAGCCCAGCTGCTTATCGAACACAGAGGTCTGCTCAGGGTGTCTGTCCCCTGCTACCAGTGTGAAGGAACCAGGAACACAAGGGAATGAATCCCACACAGCCCTTCCAAAAACACAACCCTTGCTGACCTCAGGATTTGGGCACTAGCCATTCTCGGAATCTTTAGGGACCGTCTTGTTTGCTGATCCAATAACCCTTTGGTGCAGAGCCCAAAGGAGGAAACCTCAGAACAGGCTATTTCATGCTGCCTACATGATTTATGCTGCCCAGGCACTGAGCATTTAGGTGAGCAATGTATAGGACATAAAAGTGTAGTGCACAGTTGTCTCCAATACAGCTCAAGTTCTGGCAATGTTCTTCATAACTTAAAAGTTACAAAAATTATCTAAAAAGCAAGTCTGTCATTCAAAGGTGCAGGTGGAACTCAGGGGGACATGGCTGAAGACCACTGCTGGATCTTCTAAAGTAGAGCTGCAGCACTTTTCTCCCCACCTTTACTGTATTCCTTTGTTCAGGGAAATTCTTGTTAAACAGATGAGGTCAAACAGCTCAGTCCAACAGCTGGAAGGATGAGAAACATCAGAATGAGTTTTTCCAATTGTAACTTTAGTGATTTCATTTTGGTATAATTTATGGTGTTTATGTATCACCAAAAGTTTCATATTTACTATTTCAGCATCTGAAGACAGTAGTAACGCTGCTACCCTTCACACAATGAGCTCCATCAACTCAATCGCTGCTGAACATCAACCTCCCCCACATACTCCTACCCACCATGGGGTTAATCAAACCCCCAAACCTAAACTCGAAGGTGTTCTTGTGAACCACAATGAACCCAGATCGAGTTCCAAGATAGGTCTCCGCGTGCACTTCAAGCTGCCTGAAGATGATAAAGGAAGTGAATCATCATCAGAAGATGGACCTGGTGCTACAAACCAAATGAGACCCAACTATTTCCAAGAGAGGATAAATGGACAGCCAGTGAAAATACCAGAGCCAACATCACCCTCCAAGGAACCCCCCCCAGTACTGGCTAAGCCTAAGCTGTAAGTAAAAATGATTTCAAGTTGCACAAGGACATTATTGCACGAGAGGGAAAACAAAAAAAAAAAAGACAGTTGGTATCACTGGTGCTGGCCTAATTAACTGTATTCCTAGAAAACATACTCTACAGAGCTGGATGGCTTTTTCTGCATATCTCTCTTGAGAAAAGGGTTCTCCAAATTTAAAAAGAATTTTTTTTTCCTTTGAGGTTTTATTTAATTCCACAATGCTTTCTGCTGAAAAAAAAACCCAAAACAAACAAACAAAATGTTGAATAACACTACTTTTACGCAGGAAAAATAAAAGTGGGTTCTTAAAATATCTCTCACTCAATTCCAAGTATGCAATTTGGCCAAAACCAGAAATCTCTTTTTAACACTCTTGAAATCTTCCAAATCTAGTTTAACAAAAAGTATGCAGAGTCCTTCATTTCATTTCTGAAATAGGCAGAAACTGTAACCAAAGGCTCAGGAAGGATTTTAGAAAGTAATTAATTGGTACACTTAAACAGGGTTGCAATTTCATAGCATAAAAATTTCAAGTAAGAAGGCAGAACTTACATACCATGTAGCAGAAGAACTTGGAGCAGTGTTTTGGGGTTTTTTTTTAATGTATTCAGCCCATATTCACAGTCCTGTTTACCCCCAGAGCTATAGTGTTTTTTAGAGGGGAGCAGAAGCAGTATTTGAGTTGCCCAGTGCTTGCATGAAGTAGAATTTCTCCAAACACACACCCCCAAAAACAAATGAAGGTTCCTATGTGATCTACTCTAGATGATCCTGCTGGGGCAGGGGGGTTGGACTGAGTGATCTTTCAAGGTCTCTTCCAGCTCCTAATGTTCTTTGATTCTGTGAATGTAACATCATGCTGATAGATATGTGAAGGACAAAAATCGGGACTGCACAACCTCTAACTCTCTAACATTCTGTGTTTGGAAGCTTGAAATTGCTATCTTTATCTACCTTTAATGTGATTTATGTTTAATGCCTTACAGAGTAACAATTTAATAATTAATAATGACAAATAAAGTAACAAATAATAAAGTGATAAATAATATTAAATTATAAATAAGTAATAAATAATAATTTAGTAATAATCTAACAAACAATTGTATTGAATTGTCCTCTCTGAAGGATGCACTCCTGCCTGTCACCAAATGTCAACACTACCTACACTGCATTGGTAATATCTCTTTTGGTAGACTGTCACAAAGATTTATTAGCCAAAAGGCTGATTTCAGAACCCACTTTAACAGGAGCTATATAACTGCAATGTGGCTTACAAATGCTCACTTAAAATCCAATAAACCAAATCCTACTCTTAGTGACATAAGCAGAGAGGTACTAAAGTGATGTAGAGCAGAATTTGATGATGCTATCCCTTAAATATCTTCAAGTAAGATTTATACTTGTATTTATGTTTTTCATGTGTTAAAATGTAATAATCCTCTTCAGTCAAACAAAAAGCTTTCGTGCCTCTGGCAAAGGCAGGGAGAAGGAAAAGTTCAGTAGCAAACTATTACTACAATTTTCTCAAAATGTTAGACAACATGCCATGTAGCAGTCTCCCTTACCTCTTATGGTATCACAGGACATAGAATTTGTCTCTAGTAATTCACATCTGGAAATTCAGCCTGGGCTGATGACCAATTTTGCTCATCTTTGTTTTATATGCAGTGATCAGACCCAGTTAAAACAGCTCCACAACCAGGTTTTGCTGGAACAACAGCAGGTGCATCAGATGTCTACAAGAGAGCTGTCATTTAACACAGTTTTACTGAATTCTGCTACGTCGCTCCACCAACAGTCCACCTCAACTACATACAAGCAAAGCAAAGTCTCTGCTTCACAAGCATTCAGCTATACCCGACCTAAGCAGTTCCTGCCACCACAAACCACACTGTCCACCAGCTCCTCTTCTAGCTCCTCGGTTGTGACATTTAGCAACCTCCCTCAAGGACCTCCAAGAACAAACAGCAAGGAAAATTTCAAAGCAAACCCCCCACCTGCACAATCAAGATCTTCAGGAGGGTTTACAAGCAAAAGTGAACAGTCTATGCCGAGCCCAAAGGAATCCATGGTGCCTCCATCAGCACTTCCTACATCCGGTGTAAAGCAGTTCCAGCCGCAGAGTGTGACCCCCACACCCATTTCCCCAACGGGATGGATTCAGAATCCAGCAGCTTTCCTCAGCGCTGTTCTTCCTTCACTCCCCACTGCGCCGTCAACCAATGCTATGGGGCTGCCCAGAAGTACGCCAGCCACGTAAGTACCATGAACCGCGTGTGCAGAAGCAGGGACAAGAAATATCCATAGTGGGAACTAAGGTGTAGCTCTGTTTGAGGGTTCACTTACACACAGGTCTTTCATAAAATAGAAAGTGAGTCATTTCTATATTCTGGTCATTTCATCTAACTTATACATTCAGTTAAAAAAGGAAGGGGCGGTAGCTTCCACAATAAGATACCTCAAAGGTAAGAGAAATTCACCATAGAGAGATGTGAGTTTATAGGCATATATATATAAGAATTTGGAGACCTAGTGATTCATAAGACTGTAACAGTGAGAGAAAAAAGATATCATGAGCTTACATGGTAAGTCACTCTAAGACCATTTACCTATAAGAGCTTTAAAAACATTCTTACCTATTGTAAGCAATCAGTACAGTTATAAAAGGTACCTCATAATGTAACTTATTTCTTATTCCAGGTACATCTAAGAAATAACATATGTAGAGATATATTTCTGGATGCAGTACTTCTATATTTAAAGTCCCCCAGAAAAATCTTGTAAGAGTTAATGGCTTTCACATAAATATTTTGTGACAGGATGGCTCCTACCACACATGCAGTTAAGGATGATGATATATGAGAAAGGTTGTGGCCTTAGAAGTTCCTTCTTTACTAGTTGAGCTGAAATTAATATCCCTTTCATGGACTGTGTGAACCCTGTTCTCAGCATGGCTAACATCAGTAGACTCATACAACTTTTAATCCACAAGACTGCAAATTCCACACAGAGTAAGGCATTTTACCCCTTTTTACTAAATAGCAATGGTGTGGTTTCTATCACACTTCAAGGCAGTGATAGCAATCAGTTAGTCCCAATCTCTTAACTATCTTGCTGATACTACATCAGCCAATCTGTAATAAAAATAGAAAAAATTGTCCCTGTGTGGAGAAGATTCACTACTTTGTGTTCCAAGAAACCCTGCCTTCAAACCATTACTGCACTCCTACTCCCAGATTCCTAATCTGTTCATATCTGTTGAAGTTTCAGCTTCCTTTTTTGGCATTATCAGTTACAATAAATCTGGTTAAATAGCAGGGGGAGATCACCATGTCTCAGAACAGCAAAAGAAAGGTATCTTGCACAGCAATCATCAGTTATGCCTTTTACTGACACCTAGTTATCAAGACCCCGACTCCTAGTAAACTAGTAGAATATTGCACACTTAGTAGTGTGCTGCTACTCTGCTCCAGCAGTGCAGTCTCCTGCACACAGTCTCCTGGCAGACTTATTTAAGAATTTAACTAGTTTTCAAACCATACTAAAATAGACTACACCTACCAAATAAAAATAAATATAACTGTTGATGTTATATGTCATAAAAGGGAGAGGGAAATAAAAGTTGTAAATGTTCACAAATGAAGTAAAGAGATAAAGATCAATGAGACATTGTTTGAGCTTTTAAATTACTGTGTGATACAGTAAGATGTACAAATTGTATACCTCTGGCAACAGCTATACACATTTCTTAGAGGATTCATTGTGACATCATTATTCCAGGATAAATATAAATGGAATTCACATGCTTGCTGTAGTATTGCAATGCTTAATTCCTAGTGGCCTGTGAATGGGATGCACCATTAAAACAGCAGTGAAAAATAAACTCCTATATAGTGCTTCTGCTTCCATAGGAATAATAAATATGTTCCAAATGAAGCCCAACATTTTAACATACAGAAGGCAAAAAAAACCCCCAAAACCAAACTGAGGTAGTTGCCACATATTAGTATCAGAATTTTCTTTTAACAGCCCAAGCCAGGGAGTAACAAGGAAAAACCTGAAGCCTCTGCAGTTACCAACAGATGACTCTATTCGGGAAAATAAAGCTGCACTTGTAAAGGACCTGGAAAGAAAACTGCATTTCAGAGAGGATGGTGATCAAGAAAGTAGTCAGCAGGTAAGAAAATTGAGTGTTACTAATATAAATTTCACTCATGAGCAGGATATGTATTATAACTCCCTGAACAAAAGGTGTTTGTGTGGTCGAGCTGCTACGCTACTTTTGTGGTAAGTATGGTACTGGTTTGGAACAGCAAACTGGAGCTTTAAATAGGAAGGATGAGGGGAATCAGCTGTAGAGGGTTTATTTACTCTGTGACTGAGTAGCATTTCTGATTTCTGGTCATCTCTGTTACAGGCTGGTAGGAATGTAAAACTTCTTTTCTTTTCATGGAGGCTTTTGTAAATTTGATTTAATTTTTTTCATTTTATGAGCTGCTCAACTTGCTGCATACATACACATTCATACACTGTGTATTTTTAACACAAATTAAATGAGTAAAGCAAGCAAACTGTTTAAGAAAAGAGTTCTGGTTTGGTTTAGTTGAACTAAAATGTAGTATTCAGCTTCTGGCATTAAACCTATTTTTCCAAATCTCCTGATTTACATGAATTGCCAGGCACTTGTTACGAACTTCACAAAGGTTTTTTAGCTGTTACTAACATACACTAAACTTTAGGACTAGCATTGCTAGTTTAGCAAAATAACAAACCTTTTCTAAAATTCAAAGAACTATCAATCCATTCTTAACTGGTATCACTACATTCACTGGGTCTGGGCAGTGTCTATGAAACTAAAGAACAAATAAAAACTGAAATAATAATTTGAGGTTGAAATCACTGTACATCAGGTTTGATGTCCCTGGAGCAGCAGTAGGACACACTAAGGACTGCTGGATAGTCCTTTCTAGCCATGCTTGCTACTCTCACCTTGGCCGTGGAGCTCTCCATATCTGTTCCACAAGCTCAGGCTTAACACAGCAAATAACAATTTTCCCTGATCTGTCGTCACCAAGGGAACTTTTCACAACGCCCATTAGCCCTTCTGACAGAGAACATGCAAAGATAAGCAAAAAAAAAAAGCCATGGAGCCTCTGGAGCAAACTACCCTCTGTGGACAACTGCAGTGTAATCCCTGTGGGTTTTTTTAATTTTGCTGTTGACCTTTCTTTCTGACAGAACACGCTGCCAAAGCACTTTGAGTAAAACAACTGGCAAGTGGTATGTTTTGCAGATGAATCACTAGTGTTACAATTTGTACTTGCTAGGGTAGTAAGACAAATTATTTTGAGAGCTACTGTGAAATACCAATCAGTCTTTAGAGTTAACTGCATGATAACCCCTTTAGAAACAATGATCACTACTAGTGTCAAAGTTATCTGCTGACAGCAAAGGCTATTTATACACTTCTTCACTATTCTGTAGGAGAGCAAACCAAAATCTTGATTCCCCAGTCCCCAAAACACTAAAAAAATTCAAAGCTGGCACATGTCTGACTGTGACAGTAACTGGAATTACCAATGAACTAGAAACCAATAATTTTAGGATTGCTTAATAAAAGTTCCCCAAATTTCCCCCCAGTTCTTACTTTTAATCACTTCTTCTGATGTTATTCTTCAACATCCAGGAAAATCACTGCTCAGACTGGCTCCAGCAAATTCAAGTCTAAGTTCTCTCCTCATGAAAGCAGTGATTATTTAAAGACATGAGAGGATGCATAGTATTTTTCAAAAATTCCTATCTCTTTGTCATTTATGAAACAATCATGAGAATAGTGTGTTGGAGAACTGGGTTCATACCCATAGATTTTGTCCTCTTTGTTTCCCCTTATTTAACACACAACTGAAAAGGAGATATTTTCATCCTATATATAGCACATGTGCATTTAATTTATTATTACAGTGATAGGGAAGGGCTTATTCCTCACTTTCACATAGGTATGAATGCAACTGTCCTCTGCGTGAGACCCAGCCTGCATCCTGAGTGGAGCATCCTGTAAGAATCCTAAAGTGTTGGCTTCCTTGTATCTTGGTTCCTGACAGGATGCACCCAAGGGTGCTGAGAGAGCTGGTGGGAGTCATTGCTGGGCCACTGTCCATCATCTTTTACAAGTCCAGGGAAACGGGAGAGGTGCCTGAGGACTGGTGGAAAGCAAATGTCTTCAAAAAGGGTCTTCAAAAAGGGCAAGAAGGAGGACCTGGTAACTCCAGAGCGGTCAGCCTCACTTCCATCCCAGGAAAGGTGATGGAATTACTTGTCCTTGGTGCTGTCTCTGGGCACATCAAGGATAAGAGGGCTGTTAGGAGCAGTCAGCATGGTTTTACCAAGGGGAGGTCACATCTGACTGACCTAACAGCCTTTTATGAGGATATAACCAGGTGTTTGGATGATGGTGGGCCAGTGGATGTGGTTTTCCTTGACCTCAGTCAGGCATTTGACACTGTCTC
>VXBZ01002983.1:450149-499164 GCA_013399135.1 Heliornis fulica
GAGAGAGGTCCTTCTTCCCCTCTGCTCTGTCCTGGTGAGACCCCACCAGGAGTATTAGTCCAGTTCTGGGCCCCTCAGTTCCAGAAGGACTCTTTCCTTTAAGAGCCCAGCACAGGGACACCAAGATGATGGAATGGAACATCTTCCTTCTGAGGACAGGCTGAGGTAGCTGGGTCTCTTCAGCTTGGAGAAGAGGAGACTGAGGGGTGACCTCATTAATGTTTATAAATATGTAAAGGGTGAGTGTCAGGAGGATGGACCCAGGCTCTTCTCAGTGATGGCCAGTAACAGGAAAAGGGGCAATGGGTCCAAGCTGGAGCAAAGGAAGTTCCATGTGAATGTAAGGAAAAACTATTTCCCTGTGAGGGTGATGGAGCCCTGGAACAGGCTGCCCAGAGAGGTTGTGGAGTCTCCTTCTCTGGAGACATTCAAGACCAATCCGGATGTGTTCCTGTGTGATCTACTCTAGGTGATCCTGCTCAGGCAGGGGGGTTGGACTGTATGATCTCTCAAGGTCCCTTCCAACTCCTGATGTTCTGTGATTCTGTGATTTTCTAATTGCTGTTTTAACATTTTCTTCTCATAAAACATGCTGTATAGCATATTTTTATTTACTAGCATATTTATGTCATATTCTTTATATATAGAATATTTTTATTTGGAGAATTGCACCTTGTAACCTCATATTTCAATAGCTGTATTAGTCTCATTCATAACACCTGCGGAGCATGTAGGGATCACCCAGAATGAGAGCTTCAGATGACAAGTCTGCATCTTACAGTAGTGGTGTTGTCTGTTATTACTATATAAAGTGCAGTAATGAACATGAATGATTTAGATCCTGGTGTTCTATTTATTATCTATCATTGACTTCCATATGAGAAGTGTTTAGCTTACAAGTCAAGTTTTTCCTACGTGTCAGCATTACACGCTCAGCACGATACCTAATAATCCAGATGTACTCCTTCTGTTTCATCCAGTACATCATTCATCACAACAACAAAGACATCCAGAATCAGAATATTGTTGGTAATTTTGCTGATGTTGCATGAGACAGAACAGATTAGCCTCCTGTCTTCTACAGCTACAACGATCATGTGGTGCTAACAGAAATACGAGTATGATTCAGCTGCAACTTTGATCAAGTACATGCACTAACAAGCTGGTGTTCTCACCAGAAAAGGAAAAAGCCACACCTGTCATTCCTGCAGATGGTAGTATGCTCTATTGCCTGGTGAAATTTCATCACACCTAGGAGAGCTGACAATAGAGGTTCAGTTACACCAAACGTCCTTAGTCAGATGGGCTCAGTTCCTTCTAACAGAAGACTCTAGAAGAGGATTACCTTTGGGCATCTGCAGGAAGAAGTTAGGACAAATGTTTCTTCCTTGGACAGCTGAACTCCTAACTCCTGTAAGGACAGCCTAACTCCTTGCCAGGGGGTACATGTACTGCTGGTACTGCCTCAGGTGGCACAAATAGTGAAAAGCAGGTTAAAAATCTGTAAATTCCACTGTTGGGGACAGTTCCCCTTAGCAGGACACCTGAGCCTTTCCCTCAACTTCTCCAGCTCAAGGAATAAAAATTAAGACTTCTGGGCAGCGTGGAAGAGGCCCTCCTTGAGCAGGACATGTCAGGGGACATTTCAGCTTAACGGTTATAATTGTTTGAGGAAGCTGCTACAATCCTTTCCTCCAGTTTGTGTTGGAGAAGAGAAACAGACACAGGCTAAGGGAGACAGAGAATCACTCTCCTGCCTATGAACTAGGACAAACCTGGATTCTTGTCCTGGCTACAGCAAATGTTTCAGTATTTCTGCAAAGTGAAAGAGGGCAAGAAGGACAAAGGACTTCTCTGTTCACTCATCTCCACCCCCAAAATGTTATATTAGCGTGGATCTCAGATCTTCCTCTTGGAGGTTGAGTTTGAAATCCTGTGAGACAAATCATCCAAGTCTCATAACCTCAGTGAGTGCCTGGGCTCCTGCACTGTCCAGTGAAAGGAGAGCACAGCCGGTGTTCTCTTCGCTTCACAAAATCTGCCAATCTAGTCTGCTGAGTCCTTCATATTTCTTGTAGGTAAAATATCTCAGTAATGGTCACTTAGAATCATAGAATCATAGAATCATAGAATCATAGAATCATGGAATCATGGAATCATGGAATTGTTAAGGTTGGAAGAGACCCTTAAGATCATCCAGTCCAACCATTAACCTACCGCCACCAAGTCTACCCTTAGACCATGTCCTCAAGCACCGCATCTCTCCATCTGTTAAACACCTCAAGAGATGGGGACTCAACCCCCTCCCTGGGTAGACTGTTCCAGTGCTTGATGACTCTCTCAGTAAAGAAGTTCTTCCTAATATCTAACCTACATTTTCCCTGGTGCAGCTTGAGGCCATTTCCTCTAGTTCTGTCACTTGTTACTCATGTAGAAATAAAAATAAGTGTGTGGGGGGGAAGGGCAGACTGTGACTGTGACTTTAGATTTTAGTAAATATAAAAAAAAATCATGTGTTATGCAAAGTGATTATTTTAACCTGGTATTTAAAAACATTTGCAGGCTTCACCAAATGGGACTATAGGTACAGGAAATACAGCTTTACAGGCAAAACTTAGAAATCAGTATTATTGCCTCAAACTTTACTATAAAAAACATACACAACAGAAAAATGAAGTGATTAAAACACAAAATCCTGTACAGCAATGAAGGAATTAACTGCAATAATAGAAGAAAGGAGACTCTGTCATAGTGTCTGAAAGTGATGGCAAGTTAGTTCCCTGGACTGGGAAACCCCTGAGCTCCAGTATTACTGGGGGTGTTGGCGAAAGGTGCAGCTGTTTAGAAAACCATTCACAGCCCTCACGTGAATATTCTTTTCCTCTGCTAGGGAATACTTGATAAGAAACTAGAGATGCAGGGTTTGTCCAAGAGATTTTCCATCATTAAAAACAGAGCTTGTAAAGCCATACACAGAACCCAGCCCACCACACAGCCACATCACTACAAAGATATCTACACTGATCAAACAGAATCATCTTCTCCCAGTTCCCATACCAAGCAGTCAGCCTCAGAAAGGTCACAAGAATCACCAAGAACCCTGTTTTCCAGAGCACAAGAACTACACTTAATCACTCAAAAACCTTAGCTCAAACCCAAGCTTCACATCATCTCCCAGAGGTCAGCAATGTAGATGTTTTGGGATTAAGAATGGGAATTAAACCCCAAGCAGTCCTCACCGAAGCTTGTTTGCTTGTTTACTAGGAATGAGAAGAGATTTAAGAACCTGACCAAAACAAATTATCAGATCTTGACATTAATAGGTATAAAATCCCAATAAATATGGAAGTGAACTGAAAACTCACTTGTATCTGTCTTCTGAAGTTCTAGACCTAATCAACAATCAAGTACAGACAGGTTCTCCTGGTAAGGATCCTGGCTTGTAGAACTCATCACCTAGGAAAGGGAACCCGAATTCCTCACGATTTAGCACTCTCTCCTAAGCCACTCACTCCAGCTGATAAGTCTGTGGGAGTCAGAGATGCAGAATTCATTTGTTTTCTCTTCTGTTGTCCTCTTGCTCTATCACTTTGAGCTGAATTGTATTTTCAGTATTGTCCAACTGTGCACCACAGATGACCTGCTAGACTCCTCATGGGTTTGTGTTCACATTTATACAGCATGATATTCAGTGATCCCTCCCCAGTGAAGAAAATCTTGCACATTGGATCTGTTGGGCTTTGATTCTCACTGCTGAAAGAGAGAGGGAGGTGGGGAGAGAGAATCCAAATGTAGCAGATTTCAGGCAGAACAGCCTACATTAGACAACGAAGCCAAAGAGTGGAAACAGACACTGAGATGCAATATATGCCAGTTTCTTAGATAATCTGCTTATTGGATTTACAATTACTCTGCTCAAAAAGCCAGTCTAGTAGAAGTTACAAAACTGTAATTAAATTGAGAAATTTGTCTGGAGTTGGCAATGAGTATCAAAAAGAAATAAGCTTTTATACAGGCTGTGAAAAACAACATTCAACTAAAGTTCTTCTAGCCTTTATATCTGTGGTAATTTCCACAGGTTACTATGCTAACTTTACAATATTTTGATGCCACAAGCTCCTACTAACTTCAAACATGTAAACTAAATACTGCTGAGATCTGAATCTTGCTATAGTCAACAGCAAGATGGATTTTAACTGCAACAGATACAGGGTTTTAGGCAAAAGTGCTTAAAAACCTGTAGGCATTACCACAGTCTATGCACAACTCCCTTCTTTTACCAAAAAGGTCCACAGGTGGCAGAATGGCCCAGGAACAAGATTTCTTGACTTGTGATCTTGGAGAACATGATCCAGCTACAGACTTGCTGTGTTACCTTAACAGGTTGCTGAACTTCTTCAGGCTTCAGTTTTTTCATACATAAAATACAGGTAATAGCCCTGCCCTCAAGGGTGCCTTGCTGTCCAGTGCTCCAAAAAATCATGGTGATGAGGCCAAACAGATCAATCACAGAGACAAAATCACATGAATCCATACCTTCAACAAGACTTGCACAGAGGGAAGATTTTGTTGGTCTTACTGGTCAAATCACAACCCTGTAACAATATTACCCTGCCCATATCAATGCAGCCACCACTCTCTGCTCCCCTTGTGCTAGTACACATCAGCAAACTATCCAGGTTTCAAGAGCTGCAGTCTCTTCAGCACATATACATATAAATAACTGTATACAATTCTAACATATAACCATTTGTACAGAACACTTACACCTCCAGATAGGAGTCTGAACTTTTAATTTTCCATCTGGGAGATAGTACAATTTTAAATCTCTGACTACTATATTAGACAAGTGTGTGAATTCCTGTCTATAAAAATTTCATGGTCCATGACAGGTGACAAAAAGCAGCTGGAATCCTACATTTTTTACCCAAAAATAGAGCTTCAACCTTTGTACTCTTTCCCTTAGCCTCTCCAGCATGCTGAACTGCAGCCTAATTTTAACACTGCACCCAGTCATCACATTGACTGGTTCTTTGTGTGACGCTTTACGAAATACTTGTCTGAACCACAACCACTTTGCCCTACTCCACTGATGTAATCAAATTCAGAAATAGTTTTATGTCTTATGTGATAAAAACAGCTCTTCAGAAAGCCATATTAACAACTCCTTTCTGTTCTTGCTAATTCTAGAAGAAAACCTATCAAACAGAAAACTCCAAGATTACATTCACTATACAACTGCCTCTTTCATTTTATGTCAGAGATTCCTATTCTTTATAAGAAGTTTGGTATAACACCTTCAGTCTATGTATGTTGGCACTAAAAGTTTCACAGCAACGTTAATTTAGGCAGTGCCTTCCCAGCCCCATTACTTCCCATTGCTGGAGAACAGCATCTGATGAAAAGCTCACTTTAGGGGCCAAGCAACAATTCTCCAACCTTCAACTGTAAAGTTGAGGATGTATTAAAAGTACAGCACTGCCTTTTTAATTTGAAACATTACTTTTGTCATTAGAAATTTTCACTTCCAAAACCTGCTTTTGACACAGTCACCAGAAAATTGAAATAAGAAAAATTTAATCTAGAGATTAGTTACATCATTCTGAAAAAAGTCATCACATTCATGCTTTGTAGGTCTAAAAAAACATGGATATAGTCAAATAAAGTTGAGGAATGTATACAACTATATGTATAACCATAGAATAATGACGTTAACTGTAAGGTTCACAGGGCAGTAAATAACTGGCCTGTTATCTTTCAGACTATGCAGATTGAATAGTTTTGTGTGCAGAGGCAGCTTCAGGCTCCCCACTTTTCCTTCCTTAGTTCTTCATTATGTTGCACTGAAAAACTGACATCAAGAAATAACTACATAGTTTTTGAGAGGTTCATTACACGACAGTAACATGTTTAAACAGGCAGAAAAGAGACTCTCTGTACGATACTTGCTATGCACACTTTGCTTATGTGGCAAATCATTAGGTGGTAGAAAGGGAAGGAGAGAGATTACCCCTATTTTAATTAGTCCTTAATTAGACTCCATGTTTCCAAGGGCCACACAGCATGTGAAATCCTCAAAGAGTTTCATTCTTAGAAGAATTACATATAGTGTCTTCGGGTCCTACTAGAAAATTCAGACACTCAGGTAATCCTTTTCCTGTAGGTCATTTTTTTTTGCAGCAGATTTTGCTCTCTGCTGCCAAGAACTACCTAAATAACGTGAAGGAAACTACCAAAGCTCTCAAAAAAGTGGAAGGAAAACAAAACTCCAAATACCTTCTTCAGTACATTGCTTGCAACAAAGTACTTCAGTTTGAGTTCCTTCAATTATGGAAGACTAGAAATAGGATAGCAGTGCATTTTAGTGACACAGCTGCTTCTAGAACAGTGGTTGCTCACAGATTTTCTCTTGCTTCTTCCTTTCTAAAATCACACAGGCCTTTTCTCAGTGTCAAAGTGTAGAAGACTGACTGCTTACCTTTCCCTAGGCACACTGTAGCCAGGTCTCACCACCGAAATGGACAAATAAGAGCTTTGGGTGGTGGTCAGAAACCAGAGAATCTCCAGTTTTATACACTGGCTTAACTGAGATCAGGATTTGATCTCGTAAAGTCATTTGTTGAGACAGGCTGCGTGAAAAAACCCAATCTCAAGATGAGCTTGCTGCTTGCTGATGGCCAGCTGTTGTTGGCCAGTCAACGGAGCAAAGAAAGCCAGCTAAAAAGTGGATGATACCATCTAGTGGCATCGCTAGGACATCCCTCGCACACTTGACAGACCTGCAAGCTCAAAAGCTGCTGCTTGGCAAAGCTGTCCTGGCTGTGGTGCATCGTAAGAGAGTACCTCATTGTAAGAGAGAAGACTGGCCCTGGCAGAGTGGAGGGAGAGTGTTACAGCTAAGGGAGGTGTTTTGAAGGGGGAACCCAGCAAAGCTCCCTCTGAACACTTCTCAAAATTACTGGTGCTGCTCCAGAGCTGTGTGGAACAGGGAGGAGCGGGAGGAAGACTTGGTTTTCAGTAAAAGGAGTTAGTTCACTGAAGTCCTTTCCTCTTTACTCTGAGCTGTCTGCCTTTTACTGTCACAGCCAATCTTCCCACAGCTGACCTCATAGCAACCCCCTCCCCAAAATATTTTAGATTAAGAAACCAATATACATCTGCCATTATCATACCAAAATCAGGTATTACCAGGGTGTTTATTCCACCAGGGCAATTTCTAACTGTTTTTAACTCAGGCTTCATGGCTGCACTGTTTTAATCCTCTCCATCCAAGTTTCAGACCCCTGCCTCCCCAAAATTCCCCTGACACCTCTTAACCCTTGGCCACTTCTGTCTCCCTGGGCTCCTGAAGAAATAAGAAGACTTGTTCAGCTAAAATTTTGTGTTGCCTCTTCATCTTTGCTCCATGCTATTTGGGAACTACTGGTCAAGGGCACAATTAGCAGTATGATGGAATGGACAATCAGAGATGCATGTCCCAGTGACTTGGGGCTGTTGGTCCAAAGCTCCACACATCACAGCCATGGGCATTTTGTCTAATATCTCTTGTTCCATATAAGAGACAGCCTCATGCAAAAAAGCTAAGTAACAACAGGTTTCTAATTGATTTCAGGGGATTAAGAAGAGTCTCATAATCCCATCAAAATATCTGGAAATGGTCATTTATTTAAGAATGTACTGGTTTTCCTGCATCATCTATTAAGTCCTCAAAGGCTGTAAATGTAATATGCTTAGCGTTCTCAGGCAGCTAGGCATCTAGTCAAGTTTTAACCTGAAGGTACATTATTCACCTTCTTCCTATGTCTGTCTTTTAGTAGGTATAGTTTCCCTCATTTAATTCTGAATTGAAATACAGAGCAGTAATCATTTCTATAATTAGCAGGTGACTAATATTCAAACATAATCTCCTAAAAGATCAGTAGGTTTTAGTTATCTTTTTTCAATCACCAGTGTACAACAGTATAGCTTTTTTACAGGGAATTATATGTTTGGGTTTTTTTAGCTGCCTTTGAAAAAACTCCATTTCATAGCTACGTTCTGCAAACTTCAGATGCAGTGAGAATCTGTCTGCAAACCAAATTCAGACTGTATCACTGTGTCCCAGTTTACGTAGGTTCTTTTACTGTCACTCACTTTAGAGTCAGTATAAAAGCACAAAGACTGTGAGGAGCACAGAACAGGACTCACCTTGTTCAGACCCGTGACTCTCTCTCTCTCTGCAGGAATACGGGATTTCAAGCTTTGAGCAGAGGCTGATGAATGAAATAGAATTTCGCCTTGAACGTACCCCAGTGGATGAATCTGATGATGAAGTCCACCACGAGGAAATCCCTTCGGGCAAATACATAGCGCCGATCTTTGATAAGAGACTCAAGCACTTTCGGGTAATGGAAGGATCTCCTATTACATTCACTTGCAAAATAGTTGGAATACCTGTTCCCAAGGTAGGTCGCTCTCACTGGAGTAAGGAATAAATATCAACTACCTACTGCTTTCTATACATCCCCCTGGAAAGCCTCACGCCTGAGAACATGGTTTTGTGGGACAGCTCTACAACCAATTATTTCCTCCCTACTTTCCTGCCTTCCAAATTGTAACATTTGCTCCTGAGCATGTATCAGGCCTGATGTATCCCACCCACTGCCTCACAACTGCCTGAAACCAAGAGAAACTGAAGTTGTAAACCCTCACACACCAACTCAGAAAGATGAGAACTGATCTGAGATAGCCAGTGATGTGTCTATATCTCAGAAAAGAGAATCTTCAGGTTCACCTATGTAAAGGTGATAGGTAGCTTTCTGAATTCAATCTGGAACCACTCTATTGCATATTAGAACTGATCTGCAAATTCTATAATATTCTAAAATTTTTACTAGCAATTGGTTAACATGTGTCATGTTCTTATCTACATTTTCTTATAGTCACTATTCCACTACAGACCAAGTGTTAAGTCACTGGGGTGGGGTCTGATCACTACAGGTATACTGGTTCAAGGATGGCAAGCAGATTTCAAAGAAAAACCCACATTTCAAAATGAGCAGAGAAGAGGATGGAACGTGTTCTTTACATATTGAAACTTCTACTAGCGATGACGACGGCAATTACACGATTATGGCTGCAAACCCACAAGTAAGGTGTTTGGTTTTACTCTACAAAAAAGCTTGTTTCATCTTTTTCTAATATGCATTAATAGGAACTAAGACTGGGCCACCTGGTCTGACATTGCCTGCTGACTGTATCAAAAATCAGATGCTTTAGAGGATAGAAGAGGAATGTAATGCAGAATGATGAAACTACTCCCCCATGCTTATACATCCCAGTCACGATCACTAAGTACACTTTATCACATTAGCAACTCCTGCTCTATCTTCTGAGATGTGGTGACAAGGCAGACATGGTATTTCAGGCAGAAAGAATACAGCAAGGGGAAACAAAAAGTAACATCAAATTTGGAAGTGTTACCAAAGACGATTATTCTTCACCTAGGATGCAAAGTAGTAGACTGCAAATAGTCTTGTTCCCTAATACCACTCCCCTTCACTCTGTGTGCTGCTTCAGATGTTTATTTAGCAGTACACAGAAGCAGATCAGGCAACTTCTTCCAGTGTCAATTTTTCCTTTCATCTGAGTTCTATTTCAGCACAACTACTTCTCGGTTGCAGGGGCAGACAGGGCTTGAGCTGGTTTATGCAGCACCACTACTACACACATTGCCAGAGCCCCGAAGAGTTGGAGAAACACACTACTCCAGGCACACAAAGAAACCCCTGCCTCAGCTGCTCTCTGACACATGATAACAGCATTTGCTTTGAAAAAGTAGTATTTAGGCTACAGTTCAGTTACTTTATTAAAAAAAAATTCCTAATGCTCTGTAGATGTTAAATACTTATACTCTGAAGTGAAATGAGCTATGAACAAACTATTAATCCTGTTTCCCTTGTGATTTGCAGGGGAGAATCAGTTGTTCAGGCCACCTGATGGTTCAAAGCATCCCCGTTCGGGGCCGAATATCAACAATTCAGCCTCACAGGTAAAGGGAGAGCTGAGTCCCTCAGCCCCTCTCCATGCTGCCTGCTGGAGGCATTCAGAGTATCTAGGCACTGTTCTTCAATGCCCTCTGCACGCCAGCGCTCAACCGTAAACTGAAAATAACCGCAGCAGTTCCCTCCCAGCAGGTCCTGTCCAGAATGGAGTGGTTTTGAATGTTGTCTTCAAATACAGGGGAGATAAAGTGTAAAGTATTTTTTAAGTTACCTGGTGCAGTGCAATTAAAGGGATGCAAGGTATGGATTAGCAACCTGAAATTCGGGTAAAAAAAGCAAAAAGAAGCAAAGGAATCCAATGATACTATACAATATAGTTAATTTGATAATCTTTCTAAGAGGAAAATATGCAAAGATTAAGTGACAGTCCATTTCTGCCTTTTACTTAACTCAAGTTATCTGTTCATCCTTTTCCACAATTTCATCCTTTTTTGGCTTCCAACTATATACATGGAGTTCTTATGTTGCAGAACACGACCCCGGGCACCAGAAGGAGACAAAGAGGCGGTTCAAGAGCGCTTTTTCAGGCCATACTTTCTACAGGCTCCAGGTGACATGGTAGCACATGAAGGGCGACTTTGTAGATTGGATTGTAAGGTATTAACTGTTTTCCCTGCTCATTCTCACTTTCCCAATCTCTGTACATCTATTGCTAGGTGTTTTCATGTTCTTCATTGCATGCATGAGCACTTACTGTTAAAGTTTTAATGCTTTATCTTAAAAAGATATATTTCATATTGCCATTGTCTCTGAGCTGATTCAGGGGATTTCTTTTCAACACATGCTACATGGAATGAAGAACACAGAAAACGCAACCCCAGAAATAAAAGGGTCACTTACAAGGGCGTTCAAATTACTAGGTATGTTCACCATGTCCTTCACCAGTCCTGACTCCAGAATTTCATCTGGGAATGACAGGTCCTTCTGCTCCATAATCAGATTCTTGAACATAATCCAGAACAGCACAAAACCATGAGAAAGAGAGGATTCAGCATGTTGTCTCCTGTTCAAACAAACCTTCCATTGTATTGAACTGAATTACTGAAGATTAATGCTCCCTGAAAAGTGGGAACAGAGCCCAGTTCTTTTTATGCTTCCCCAGCATGCACAGATGCAGAAACATCCCCATTTACAGACTCAAATCCCTACAAGAGAGAGTTGTCAGATTACACACAGTGAACATCCTGGTATTCAACAGCTTTAACAAACTCATCTGCTTCAGTGTATTTCGGTGGTCCCTCTACATCCCAGCAGCACAGCAAAGGTGCTAGTCCTGACACTGACCTCCTCCATGCTCCAGAATAATTCCTACCCTGGAGAGAGTGGAAGCTCTAAGGCAGAAGTTAATACCCTGAAGATGAACAAGTTCATGACTACTTAATTTACAATGTAAAGTTTACTAGGGAGCGTGCCAAAGAATTTGGTTATTCTTAGCTCTACTATCCTGGCAGAGCTTGTGAAGCCTTAAAGCATGTCTGGTATTGCACAAACCTGGAAGACAGCAGCCCCCGTTCAGGCAAGTCCCACCTCCCTCTCAGTCTGTAGAATATTGTTTGGAGAGCAATACTTCAGACATGAGTAAGGATTTCTATTTATTAAAGAGATTCTTAAGAGCATAATACAGCCTAATAAACTTTCTTTAAAATTTGTAATTTATAGTGTTGTAAAGCATGTAAGTTTAACAGCTACAAGGAACTATCTCATTCCTCATCTAATTTTCTGAAACACAAAGTCATTCATAAAGCACTGGATAAAAAGAATTTTATTCAGAATTTTAGGAGTCTTTTGTAATCTAATAAGCAAGTCCCTTTCTGACTAAGACAAATGCAAGCAGTTGATATATATGTTTCTCTTAGGATTTTGCTGCTTGTTTCTTTTCTTTCTCCTTATTTTTTTTTATTCTGATTAGTTCCAAAAGATGCTGAGAAATTAAAAAAAAAAAAGTAAAACCTTTCTGTTCTAGATTCTGATATCATTCCAAAGTTATCCAAAGAAAGGCTTTCCTATGAATTTACTAAAATGTGTTTGTCAGTTTGACATTTGTCTCTAGCTGTTTCACTGTCTGCTAGGTGAGTGGGTTACCACCTCCAGACCTGACGTGGCTTCTGAACGGCAAACCTGTGCTGCCAGATGGCACCCACAAGATGCTGGTCAGAGAGACTGGAGTTCACTCTCTGCTTATCGACCCGCTCTCACAAAACGATGCTGGGACTTACACTTGCCTTGCCACTAATAAAACAGGACAAAACTCGTTTAGCCTGGAGCTCACTGTTGTAGGTAAGCATCCCTAGAAAACCAGTCACAATGCTGTAGTTCTTCGTACACACTTCTTCAAAAGCACCTTGGTTTCCCTACAGAAACTAACCATATAAGTTACACCACTGACATAGGACAGTTCAACAGCTGTGAAACATATATGATGGAGGGAAATGGACCCAGTTCTTGGTTGCTAGGTGCATTCCTGTTATTAAGAGAGGTCTGCAAGGATTCCATCTCATCATCACTTCACCCCTCTTGTCTTGGCAAAATGACATTCTTAATTTTTTCCCCAGAAAATGCTTAGGGTTTGAATTCATAATATATATTGAGGTATCCCAGCTATCAGTCACTATTTTATTGGTTTTAAAAGGTTTTAAATAGAAAAAACTACAAATCTAAATATTGTTCTTTGATAAAGCTTTACAAGCTATTGAAACCCAGGCCTCTGGCATTCATTTCCTGTGATGCTGGTATGTTAGACCCGCTAGATATGTATAAACTCTTTTCTGAACATCAGTTCTGCTTACTATTTTCTTAATTTTCCCTTATGGAGATTATGGCATGGCATTTCACTTCCTTTCTAACTTCCCATTACAAATTTACAACCTGGTTTGAAATCCCAAGAATAATTTATGATCATTTGTTTCCATATCATTCCAAGTGTGAAAAAACAAAAAGAAAACAAATATCTGTTGTTCAATAATTCTTTTTCTCTTTCCAGCAAAGGAAGTAAAAAAAGCCCCCATGTTTTTGGAGAAGCTTCAGAACTGCGGTGTTCCTGAAGGGTACCCTGTCAGATTAGAGTGCAGAGTTGTGGGGATGCCACCCCCCATATTTTACTGGAAGAAGGATAACGAGACAATCCCATCAAACAGAGAGAGGATGAGGTACTGTACCACAGTACCCATGCCTGGAGTTTCTTTTTGCTGGATGAAAACCTGTGTGATAAGTACAGGTGGTGTTCTTAAAGCAGTTTTCTTCACCCACATGAAGTGGTAAAAAGTTGGCTTTGCTGAGAGGTGAACAGCTATTTCCTTGGTTCAGAATAAAAGCATGGAGCATAATATGCCACTTCAAAGAGTAGTGATAGACCTTTCAGGCCATAGGCCTGATACAGCATATGCATCTTCCTGTCAAAGATACTACAATATGGTATTTTGATGCATTTTAGCACCATATTCTCTCTTTAAACTATTTTTCCTCTGTACAGTTTTAATCAGGGATGATTTCCAACTCAGAAGAGTTAGAACAAGGTTTTGAATGCCCCAGATAATGGGATGAAGGAGAGCTTAGCTATCATATACAGAGGTTGACAACGAAGTTTGGTCACAAACACAAGCAAGGACTTTGATCCTTGCTTACAAAACATAACAAAGTTGAGGTTCAGCTCCTGCATTCAAATGCATCCTTATTTCTCAGGTTTTGCAAATTAAAAACTTAAGAAATAATATGCCTGCCTAAATTAAAGAGAAATTAATTGCTTTCACTTATTTTTTAAAGATTTCTACTTCAGCATAAATCATTTTTTGAAGATTTTATTTTACTTGGCTCCAAGGTATGATGTGATACAGTCATTTGATCTCTACGATCAACTCTAAGCAGCAGTACATTTGCACATGCATACCCTGCAGGCTACCTGTGAAGAAAACACAGGGCTCCAGAGCAGCACTTGTTATAAACACACACTACCGTGAGGGAAAGCTCCAGCAGTCTCTCCGTGCCCATCCAGACTGCTGCTCTTATCCGAGAAGCCCACCTGACTCTGATCTTCTGTAGCCTGTAGTCTTTACTCTTCTGCCTCTAGGCAGATTACTCAAGGATTTATTCAAAAAAACTGACACTTTGCCAGGAATTATGGTTTATATATTTTAACATTATAGTTAATGTAAAATGAACAACTGTCATAAGATGCCTCATTTCCAGTTGTTCCACAGAAGAAACCAAGTTTCTGCTTCAGCTCAGCAGAGGAATGACTGAGGGAAGCCTCCCACAGCTCTCAGTGCTGGGAGCTAACATCAGGCTTGTTACACCTCTGCTGTATCAGTCAGTCACAACCACCAGTCACAACCAGAAGGGAATTCGTTAAAAACCTCCAATATTAACACATACAGAGCAACACTTCAGCTCACACTGTCACACCGTGACTTCACTTCACTGAGGGGAGCAAGAACAGACTTCAGCTACTCTGATCACGGGTCGAGGTAACAGTGAAAGCCAATCTATTGACTAGACATACCTTGGACTGCCACCTCTTTGAGAACACAAGTTACAACTTCTCTATTCCACATTTAATGTATTTATTATAAAAAACTCGGAGTTGATCTGCTCTTGAAACATACTAATTGCAAACCACTTGTTTTCCCAGCATGCACCAAGATACAACAGGGTACGCCTGCCTCCTCATCCAACCTGCCAAGAAAGCAGATGCTGGCTGGTACACCTTGTCGGCAAAAAACGAGGCTGGTATCGTCTCTTGTACTGCTAGACTTGACATATACGGTAGGTTGACAGAGAAAAACATAACTGATTTCCTTTGCCTGGTCCCAGCCCTCACCTAGCTCTGTGTGTATATCGCTAGCTTTGATGTGGGTTAGAAACCGGTGTCACCGCATGGCCACAGTTTATGGTGACCACCAGGAGGAGGCAGAATGATACAGCTAAATAGCCAAAGCAGCTCTCCTGCATTAGTTTAAAAGCAGGTAAAGAGAAGAACAAAGGAGGAGCTTTGCGCGGTATTCTCAAGACACATAAGCACATAATAAACAAGTATTTAAGCTGAATGCCAGCGCTGCTCCCTCTGACACACGCCTGTGCTAATCCCCAAGCTGAGATGGAACAATAAATTACACATAGAGAGCAGAGACCTTCTTCTATGGACTATATATGATGCAAACTAGCCTCCATCCATTAGGCACAGTTTGCATCTAATATTCTGAGTCCAGGGCTCGGTAGACCTCACCCCAGTTCACGAATTACAGCACATGATTTAACGACTCTGCATCTATGCGAGATGCAACAGTTTAAGACAATTTATCTGGAGGCTGAGACTAATAAACCAGTGGTGTAATAAAACAAAACACATCCCACAAACTATTAAGCCATACCCTCAAAGGATAAACACCCTACGTTTCTAATCTTGTATTTCTCATTAAACAGACCAACCCAGCAGTTAATTGTCAGGGATAACCCCCAGTCACCAGTGCATCTCTGTCAGTTCTCTGCCATGTTGCACAGATACAGACAATAGGGATGCAATGTTCAAGAGAGGGATGGTGAGTCCAAATCGAAAAAGGCAACAGAAAACAAACAAAAATTCCTTAGGTATCTAAATGTAGCAAGACATAAATTAATTTTTCCTATGAAGAATCCAAAGCACAAGCAGGAAAAAGATAGAAAGTATGACATTGATTCCAACCATGTTTTATAAAGATGCTGCAAATCTTAGACACCAAAGGAGTGACAGAAATCATTTTTGTTTGTGCTGCTTTGCATGGGTGGAGTTGGGGGATTGAAAGTGTGGTCTGATATTTGCAATTGGACATGCAAAGAAGAAAGCACAGTAAGTAAGGAGTGCACTGTTCAAATAGAAACAAATTGGGGGCTGCAAGACAGAAGGGTGCTATTTTCCAAACATTTCCAGGTACACAGGTCAAAATTCAGCATGGAAAGATAATGATTATTTCCTGTCAATGCTTAACATGTAGTTTGTTGGTCTTTCACACTAAGCTATGTCTGAATGTATAGGTTTGGATTACATTTCTCTCGCTGCCTTTAAAAAAACATAGGAAATGTGTTACCAGTTTTAAGTAGTAGAGGGAAATACAACTTGCGATCACTTCTTTGCAAAACATTCCCTATAGTAGGACTCTAAAATTAAATAACACCAAAAAATATCAGGAAGAAAAGTCCCCCAGAAGATACAGTACAAGATCAGAGCCATGGCCAGTTTGTTCATCTCTGTTCACACTACAGTATGTTTTTAGCTTTGGTTGCAAGAGATTTGGAGAAGGCTCCAAAGATTAAATGACTGAATTCTGGACTTAGTGAAATCCATGTAAACACTACCAATGAACAGGGACAGAATTACATCTGTGAATGAACTTCAATAAAAATGTTCAACATATAAAATACATAAATCGTATTTGAAGGAACAGACCCTAAAACAAGGATCAATAAAGCTGTGCTCTCTTCAAGCATATCAGAAGCAACTTTCCAGTTGTGTGCCTTGATTTCTGCTGTTTCATTGCTAACTTAATTAGAGGTTTATACAGCCTGTTCCATTTCTGTTGCTTCAGCTCAGTGGCACCATCAAATTCCACAACCAATAAAGCTTCGACCTGGTAGCAGCTGGTACGCAAACCTTACTGGTCAAGGACTTGACACTTTCTCTGCCTTCCCAACTACCGAAAGCCCGATGCTGTTTTCATCCCCAAGCCCAAAGGTGGTGGAGAGTGAAGAACTTTGAATAATAAACCACTATTGTTCCAGTTACACCTACAGAGATACTAGAACTCTGGAAAAAAAAAAGAAAGAGTGGAAAAAAAAAAAAGAGAAAAAAAGAGATACAAGTCAAGATGCTCAAGGTTTACAAGCAACTTGTTTATAATTAAGTATTCTGCTGCTGCAAATGTTGCAAGTAACATATCATACCAGACTTTTGCATATTATTTTACTGCAGGGTAATTGTGGTATGGAGTGTTGTGCAATAAATTCATACTGTGTAATTCGCTAAAAATTACATAGTAAACATAGTTTTCAGCACTTAAAAGCCAATACCACTATTACTGCTTGAATTACAACTACTGTACCGTAGCGAGCCGTGTTAAGGATTGATGCTGTTTAGCTGGAATACTGCCAGTGAAAACATTGGCCTGACAGTAACAACAATCCTGAATGAGGGTAAAGAACATGACTTTGAATGTAATTCTAAAAAAAACATGCCAGATAATCACAAAGCACAAATTAAAGGGAAAAAAGATGTAACTCATTTTTATATATGCCAGATAATCTCAGAATTTTTGAACTCAAGACTAGATAAACATAGCTTTTCACATAGGTACAGCTGAATATCCTATATATTTATATTTGTGTGTGTGTGTACTCCATGGACTGTGTACTCATGGTGTAAGGACTCATAAAGTAAGGTACAGGGAATGTGCATAGGACACTAACAGGAAACCAAAGTTCCTGTTGTCTGAAGCATGTTCAATAGAGCCCATAGCTGGAACTTTTTTCCAGATGTGCTTCATATTTTCTTCTTTACAATGATAGTGATTCTCTGCTTCTAAACACAGAAAATATCAAGCTTGTAACTTCAATGTTTTTATGTCTCAGCCTCTTTTTCCTGATTCTTAACCTGACTAAAAGAAAAGTGCACTTAGCACCTAGCTCATTTTTTAACTAACTGAAAAGGAATTATAACCTGGTGGAATTTAAATTTTCAACATCATCTAGGAAATAATCACATGTGGTGTCTAATATAAAGGCAGAGAAAATTCAGTTACTGTACAGAGTTAGGAAGTTAAGTAAGTTAGGTGCAAAAAGATAAAAAACCATACTATAACAGTTTTAAGAAATAAGGCAACCTAATGAAAGTGCAACAGGAGGTTTTAAGTGACAACACTTAAAGATTGATTGAAATATATTTAGCATCTATACAGTGGTGTTAATACTTCCCAGCACTTAGAATCTGTGAAAACTAAGATGATACCCTGCATGCTTAAATTATTGCTATTGCCCTTCTTTGGGCATTGTTTTCTAGCAGTTCTTCACTACTGCTTTCCAATGTGGCTGGAGAATGCAACAAACCCCTGATCAAAGTCACAGAGATTAAAAGAAATATAATAGATACTTTTATTTTAGACTTCACTTGGATTTTTTCAAAGGTAAAAATGAAACTTTAAACAATTACATACACCAAAAAAAACCAAAACAAAACCCAAACAAAACCCAATAAGGGGCTGTTTTAAGAGCAGAAGGATTCTCAGTGTAGTCAGAGACTACAACACACTGTGGGTCTGACTCTCCAGGAGAACTTACTGCTCCCCTTATCTTCACTTTTTTAGGATGGCTAAGGGATTCCAAAACAAAACCTAGGCTGAATCAGAATTAGACAACCCAAAATTTAAAGTTTACCATATTAGTAAGTACTCTTAGGAAAACAAACCAAGGAAGTTATTGAATTTTGATTATTTAATCCAGTGCTATTGGGAAGTGGGAATAGATGAAATTAAGACATAAAAAATCGAATTTTTCTCCCATCTACACCCTGGTCTTCCCTTTAGTGCAAGCCAGAACTGAAGAGTGGATTTCAATCCCAAGTATTCCAAGTTGTATATTGGCCATCAGGCTTTATACCCAGCACAGGCTTAGTCAAGTGATTGTCTGCCTCTGTGGACCCCTTGCCTGGCTTTGAGCGATGGGCTGGACCAGATGACTTCATGGTGTTCCTTCAGACTGAATCGCTCTACTCTTCCTAAATTATTTTACTCTCCACTGTCTGTATGAATACTCTACGTGGACTAAGTCACCTAGTGACTGAACAGAAACTCAGAAATAAAGCACAAACTTGACAGGGATATATCTCCTTAGGCAATTATAGCTACAAGAGCAATCACCATGATTAGAGTTCTTCCCATAGGTAGAATACTAGTACTTACTATTACTTACTATTAGCACTCATTTTGTTACCAGTGCTGCAATCCCACTTGCTAATATTACTGATAGTAACAGTGGTTCTCACTGTTTACAACCTCAGACAACACACCCAAAATCTCAGACCAAATTAGAAGACAAAGTGCACTGAGAAACTATGAAATCCTATCCTGTCAACCTTTTCTCCATGACTTCAGCAGAATGTCTCCAAAACTCATTTTAACCTGAACCGACAAGCCGGGGGTTAAGTGGTACAATGTTTTTTAATATGCACACTCAGTTCACTGGAAGCAGGAAGACAAGAAGCTATTGGTGAAAGACTTTTCACAAAAGTCTGTGTGAGGAGGATTAACCCTTAGTCATTCAAGAAGAGGTGCCAAAAGTCTCACCAGAGGTAGGCTACAGGGAGCGGATCACCAAAATCTGTCAGCTGAACATTCTTCCTTGACAGTGAATTTACTTTAGTGATTTACTAGCAAAAGGATCAAACTACACCCATCACATCTCCCTATAGAGTACAGAAGTCAGTAATTGCAATTACTTCAGTGCATCCAATACAAATAAAATCAAAATCTGATCCTAAATGGTCTATAGTTATTAAATTTTGCTCATTAACTGCTACAGGACATTTCTACTCTGCATATACTGAGCCCATAGAAAAGTATGTAAAGGAAGCTTATGTGAATGGATGAAATGCTGTTGATTAGTGGTACTGAGATGCCCATCACAATGATGACTTGCTAGAAAAAGACATCAATTTTATGTCTGTGTTGTTAACTGATGGAAAAGCCAAGGGAAAAAGCTTTCTCTAGGTGATCCTGCTCAGGCAAGGGGGATTGGACTAGATGATCTTTCAAGGTTCCTTCAAAGTCCTGACATTCTGTGGTTCTGTAAGGAGCAGCAAACACTGAGTTGCCACAAAACATGTGATGCTGTCTGAGTTCATGTCCTGTGAAGGGATGGCACCATCTAATCATCCTGTGTCAAGATGTGCTAGAGACTGTGCAACCATGCTCCCTTCCTGAGCAGCCCGGCTGGTCATTGTTTTTGTTTAATTGAATAACCAATTTTACTTCACACTAACGTGCTATTTCATCCTCTTATTCAGGGCAGGCTACTGTGACAACAAAAATCAGTGTTAGAACTTCCACTGTAGTCAAGGTTAGCTATTATTTACTAAAATCCCTTAAATCACCATGACATGGAGTGTAACATTCTACAAATAAGCTACAGAAATGCTCCACTTCGTAACCTCTCAACAACGTTCTCTGATTCAGAACCTTGAAGGTTTATTTAGTTTCCTATTCCCTTCTACTCCTGGTTCAGTATACAATCCAACAGAGGCACAGTGTATTTCAAACAGAAAAAAATTACAATTTCGGTACTGCAAATCTATAAAGCAGAAGTATTACGTTTGCTTTGAAATTTTAGTCTGGCTTGGTGCAAACCTAGTCCTCAGCAGCATCACATGGCTGTTTGTACTGATATCATTGGACTTCTTGCCGTAAAACAGCTGGATTGAGTTCATGTGCTTCCATGTGGAAGGTGGAGCACACCTTTGCAAGCCCTCACATCTGCTAACACAAGGAGAAGAGCACACACTGCAAAATCCAAAAACCCAAGTCTGCAGTCTTTATCTTAGTAGGTAAGCAATTGTGAATTCCAACTGTCTACAGTAATCATAGGTACTTCAAAAGCAACAAATCTGGAATAAGAATTCCTTTAACAACTCTGTTCTTACTGCTAACAAGTTTAAGAGCTTTAGTTTCTGGGAAATCTGTTACACAAAATTATTAGCAAAACCTAATGGAATATTAAATATTGCAGAAGTGAGTCGTTAATTGCCTTACTATTTCCAATACAAAGATGTTCACTTTGAGCCTTAAATACCTATTTTATAACTTTTTCCTGATTAAAGTTGCTATTTTTTATTTTGTATCAAAGTCATTCTCATTGGGAAAAAAATTGTTAACGTCAGTTTAAAGTATATTTTAAGTGCATATAAAAGGAAAAAAAAAACCCACCTGCCTGTTCAGTAATGTATTTCCCTTCGTCTCACCTAAACTTAAATAAATGCTTCAGAGTTGCATACAAGAGTGTGTCCTTCACGTGTTCAAATAATTGTGAAAGTGTGCAACAAGGCCAGAGGTTTCCTCAGAACTCTGCAGTGACAGCTGATTAATGGAACCAGACCTTGCATTATTTACAAGAAAATAAAAAATATGTCAAGTTACATACTAACCATGCTTCTAGTAGGTAGTTGTGAAATACACTTGTTGCTTTTTTTGAACAATTCTCACTATCGATTTGCACACTATCAAACTTGCTTTCTTCTGATAATGTCAGCACCTTTATTGAAGTCAGAAAGAACAAGTCTTCCAGGGATTCCAGAGCACAAACCAAGGAGCCTGTAGGGCAATTTGCATGTTTTAAATGTCAATAGGTTTGCCAAATTCTCGGTGTCTTGGAGGATCAGCCTCCAAAGCCTATGCTTGAGCATAGGTTCCTACCTACAGACTGTCACAGCTGAACTCCAGGGTTTCTCAAACATACATGCAGAATCTGCCTGGTTGTCTACACAGCCCCTGAAATACCTGTTGGCTGGGTCTAGACCAGCGCTCCTACTCTGTGCATAGGGCACTGAAGACACGTTACTGAGGACTTAGGTTTTACCCCTTCGCTGTCTATCCAGCACTTGAACAAGTGACAACTGAACAAAGGCCAACCTAACTCACAAACCATACTGCAGTCCCTCTCCCTGTACAGACTTCAACCTGATACATGCTCTACATATTCTCTGTATAACAGTCCATTAGTAGTCTTTGGAATTAATTTTAAATAAGCAGCAGCTGCAAACCCAACACTTAAAGGAAGCTGGACCTTACAGCTCTGTAAGAGGACAGGGAGAAAAAAATATGTGCCCTGTTACAGTCACTGGCATTGACTTTGCTTTCCCACATAACCATGTTTCTCCATTACCTTGATTTCCAGGCACCTTAGTGCCTGCTAGGTCAGTGACAATGCTCTTGCAACCACTTCACCTCAGCTCCAGCTCCAGGAGCTAACACAGCTCCCACAAATTTTATTATTTCCTCTAAACAACACAAGCTGCTTTTATTAATGCCTTAACACTTTGAGTTCACTACAGATATAAAGAACTATTTCTAGCATAATGCAAAGACATTTTGGGCCATATGGGCCCAACAGAACATCCTTTAGGACCTTACAATCCATCAGTAGCAGGCAATATGGTTTTGTAAAGGAAAGGAACAATACCGAAGAGATTCTGAAATTTTATAAAAAAACAGGAAGGCAGGAAGCCTTTCAACAGTGAAATTCCTATTTCTTGGCATTTCATAGGCAGATATTCAAAGCAAACTCCATGTAAGATATATTTTGCATGCTAATTTCGTACAACTGAAAACCAAATTACAAATTATATATAAAAAATAAGTAGAAAATATTAAAATTGTTGGGGTGCTTTGGGGTTTTTAAAGCCACATTTTTTTGAAATGCAATTAAAGTGAAAAACAAAGTATTTTTTTAAAAGTATCCAAGTACCCGATGATATCTGGTTTGTTACAAGAGATAACTGGACTGCTTCTTTAATGAATAACATGTCCTTTTTCTCAAGTGCTTTTGTTTTTTCCCTGCCTCCTTTGTAGAGATAGAACAGCTGAAAATATTTTGAACAAACAGAAACCATTCTGTAAATTCTTACTGAATTTTTAAAATCTAGATAAATTTTACTCCTAAAACACAGAAAACTGCATCCATATTCCTTAGCACACATAGCTGGAAAACTAAGTGTAAGGGTACTTATCTTAAAGCAAAGGCTTATTTTGGAAAAATCAAACTTTGACACATCACAGGAGGGACTTGCACAAAGATTTCACCAGGGAAGTTCTACTTAATTTAGCTAAATAGTAAAATAAATCTCATGATACTTATGCTTCTGCATGTGAGGACACTGCAATGTTACCGACTGTACAAGATTATAACTAAGCTTAGCAGCATTTTTACCTTTCTGAATTTGTACTGCAGCCCCATTTAGGAATTCTAGTCAGGAACTGAGCTTTACCCTGAATATGTGTGTAGTACAGGATGGATGGTGCCCTAAGTACCTTATGAGTGGTGAGATGAAAACTAGAGGCCTAAAAAATGAGAATGAATTGAAGTTGTAAGATATGCTAACACATATCCACTGATGACCTCAATACTTGAGACAGGAAGAACCTACTAACTTCTCATTACTAACATACATTTTAGGAACATGCTACTCCTGCTTTCAGCCACTGAAGTCACCGCAGTTAAAAATGTCGCTTGAGCTCCAAGTTCAAAAATAACTCTGGTCACCTTGTCAAAACAGGATGACAGGATTCAAAGAATCACAGAAGCAGAGCATCTATAGCTACTTCAAATAGAAAAGCCTGCACTCTGAAACTTTCACTAGAATAAAAGTTCATTTCCCACAAAGAGTTCATTAAAATTTCACACTGAATTTCAATAGTGAAATATGTATGTGTATAGCATGCAACAAGTATTTAAGGAAGCAAACATTTCTTATCCCCAAAGTTGTCACAAAAATGTGGTTCTAGAAATGCAATGTATTGACATAACAATTACAAGTATTTCAGCTTTGCACTGCTGTTTAGTGGGACAAAAAAGGAGGAGCAAGCTCTGAAAATCTAAGCTTTTACTTAGTCCAGTACAGGAGATGTGTCACAGCCATTATCTGACAAGCATCAAACAGCCAGTGGGGCACAAATATTTGAAAGAAATAGTCAAGCCCAAGTTAAACAGACAAGTTTATGTTTCACAGTGTGGCTAAAGTTAAGGAAAGCTATGAAAAGAAAACAATGGCTTTCTGAATAGTTGCTGAGCTTGAGAAGTCCAATCCAGCACAGATAGCATCTGCTTTTCAGACTGCCTTCCTCCTTGCCCCAATCCACTCCCCAAAAGCTTTGACAAATCATCAATAGACAGCTGTCAATACATAAAAAAGAACTTACTCTGCTGCCTTCAGCGCTATACTAAATTGAAAATCCCAACTTCCAGCCCAATACCATACCCTCCAAGAATCAAAAACACTACAGCATTATATCAAATCACAGGGTTTCCTTTAGTAATATTATCAATAGAGATCAATAAAACACTTCCCACCCACTAACACAGCCAAATCTAAACCAATGGGGATTACAATCTTATCAGATTGCTCAAATGCAGAGATTGATGCAATGACCTGACATGCAAAGTGTTCACAAGCTATGGAGGCACTCATCTGCTCTTTTGGACTTTGGTTTCACTTCTCAATGACATGTCCACTGATATTTTACCATTTGTGTTGTTTTTTTCCTCTTTATGTGAGCTTACTATGATTTAATCATTCACAGCATATTAAACCATTATTTTTATAATTCTATCATCACATGTAGTAGATGGTAAATTACAATGCCAAGTGTAACAGACTCAGAAGATAAATAGATGTCAAATACTTTTACATAAATTACATATAAACCCCAATGCCATATCCCACAAAATCATAATATATACCACTACTGCAGAAATACATCAGTACTATTCTTGCATACTACTCTGGTGCTTATATTTTTGTACTGTGTTACCTGTCCTAACTAAGGTTTAGAAGGCTGCCTTTCACTGAGCCAAGCTTACCATGCTGTACAATTGTGTGATTTAACTGCATTGTATTCCCATTTCACAACGGAAAACCCACTACTTCACCAGCAGTGTAGGTGAGACAGTGTTTGCTTGAAGTTTACGGATAAAGAACTACTGTAAGCTGGCACAGCATTTCATTATTTAATTATTGTATTGATAGTTATATGCAAACTTGTCACTTAATGATGAGTAATATTTTAACAGCATTAACTTGGCTCTATGACGGACAACAATTCTATTCTCTCCATAAAAACTTGCGCAAATATTGGTGAGAAACACAACTTCATATTCCCAGAAGGATGAATCCACTGCCTGTTTGCCAATAAAGATCTAATATGTATTCACAAGAAGTAAAAGCCCACATTTTAATAATTAACATCTTCAGAGAGGCATGCATTTAATATGCATTAAAAAACATAGCTGAGTGCCAGTGCTTAAAGGACAGAGTTGCTCAGATTATACAGTGTCCCTTCTATATGTGTTTAACCCGGCCTGAAAGTCTGTCCCAGCAGCTTGCACCCCAGGACACACACCAGTCTGCAGGATGGTGACCGAGGGCAAAACGTCAGTAAGGGTCTGAGAGGAGACACACAGTAAGGTCAGGTCTTTTTATCTAACCACTCCTGCAGCAGAGTCCCTCTCCCTGAAAACACAGGGCTCAGTTCCTATTGATGGCTCTGTTTTTCACTGATAGCTGCTTACTTGTTGAAAGGAACTCCTACCAAAGCCCTTCCTTTGTCATTTGAAAGAATTCTAAAATATAAGATATGGCAGCAGCCAGCAGGGAACCTGCCAGCCTTCCCTGCTGGAAACCCACCAACAGCTGTTCGGGACAGCAGCTCCTTTTCTCCTTCTCCCTCGTGGCTCACAGTAGCAAGGGGTTGTTTCTGGAAACGAGCACCAGCACAAGTACCCTTCAGCTTTGTCGTCTGCTGTCATCAGAACAGACAGAGCGTGGAGCAGCCAAACTTTTGCCGTCTCTACATCCTGCTACAAACACATCTGCTTCTCCAGCTGTCCTGCTCCTACTCAGGTTTTGATCTTCCCAACCTCCTTTCCTCTTCTGCCTTTTCTACCCAGATCCCTCTATCCTTCTCAAGTGAAAGGAGATAAGCAAAAGGCAATTCTGGGCATCACCAGGGCTGAAAAGAACTCAACTGATTCGCAGGAATGCTCTATAATTTATTACTAAACTCTTCTCTTTAAAGGCTTTCAGATAGTACATACAACACACTTCTTACTCTACCTGGGAAGCAGCATCATTTGCTGGTTTTCCTGCACATTAAACTTCCAGGAGTGTGATGGACATTGTGAGCTGGAAAGCCACTAGTAAGTAATTCCTAGAGTAGGAATTTCAGGTAGTTGGTGAGGACATATCATAGAAAACACTTTATTTATGATTTACAAAATCAGTTACTGTTTCCATATAACATAAAGCTTAAAAATAAAATCCAAATGTTTAAAGTCTACAAAAACCTAAAAGTTTAGATTATTTTCACGTGAGCATTCTCAGTTATGGTATACCATCACATATGCTTTTACAGCCATTGAAAATAAAAACATTCCTTCCATGACTTGAAACTAGCTCTTTTTCGAGCATACAAGAGACACCATAAATCGGATTAAAGCAAACCTACACAACCTTGGAACCCAAACATCAAACTTACAAAGTTTAAGAAAGCTAGTTCTCTGGAGGACCAGAACTCCAATACATTATAAAACGTTTTTCCATGGGAGCCATTTATCTGAAAACAAACCAAAGAATAACTTTAAAGCTGACATAAAAATAAAAACACAGAACACAGTTCACTTCTGGTGTTATTCCGCTCAGTCATACTGTGGGTCAATTTGGCCCATGATCTGTAGAAAATACTGTCATGATTCATCACAGTACAAAACCCCACCAAAAACTTATTTAATAAAAGAATCAAATGAACTATGTGGACTAGGAAGCAATCATCAGAAAGATTTAAAATTAAAAGTATGCTTTATAAGTAGCATTAAGTTCAACCTTTTCAAATGCATATCGATTTAAAGTTCTCAAAGCAAATTTATTTTGTCAAATTAGTATAAGATGCAAACAAGAATGAGCTATTATAACTCCAATATTACCTTATTCAAGCAGATTAACTCTTGCTAATTATTAAATTACACATCTGGCCTGCTGCATATTCTTAGTTTGTAAAGAGTTCTAGTCAGCTATTTGAAAGTGTTCAGGGTGATAGCTGAATATTCGCTGTGCATAAGGGTCACTGTCGGATGCCATTTTTTGTCCTGTGTAGTGGTGGTAGCTCTCGGGACGGAAGTGTTCACAGTGAAGGCTAATCCACTCTCTTTCGGTACTGTATCGCTCTGCTTCAGCAAGTATTCGAGTCAGAGCCATGATGTAACTCAAAGCCATCTGAAGGGTCTCGTACTTGGACAGCTTCTTGTCTTGACCCCACTGCGGAACCACTTTTCTCAACCGGTCGAAGGCTGTGTTCAGTCCCTGCATCCGTCTTCTCTCCCTGGCATTAGCAGCCAGTCTTCTCTTTGCAGCATTCTCCATCCTTTCTGAACTGCACTTCACCACACAGCCTGATCCGCTTCTGCACTGGATGTCTGATTCCATGCCTGAAGCCAAATGACTGGATTTACAGGTTTTCATATTCGGTGCAGCTTCAGCTTCACACTCACAGAGTACTTTTTAATAATCCCTAAAAAGGGATATGGAAAGCACTCGTGTGAGTAGCCTGTGTACGTCTTGAATTTGTTTCCAGGTATCAATGATGTGAACTTTTTCTCAGCATCTAAAAAGAAAACCCAAAAAAACCAAAACGTCTTCTGGTTCTTCTGGAACTCCCTTATTATTTAAAGAAAGAATAAAGAGTTTTTAATGTCTTAAGTTTTCATTCTTTTAATTTCTTTAGACTCAAAGAGCCAGAAAGCAATGAAATCTCCATTCTCCAAATATATGTTACTGTAGAATTCAGTCCATTTAATCCAAAAAGGATCTTAATGGATTAAAACGACATTAATTCCCAATAACTATTTCAGAAGAAAAAAAGTTCTGATTCAGTTCAGAAGAGTATTTTGAAATGAACTGTGGTGATCTAAAGAGGTAACTTTGTAACAGCAACCTCCTCTCTTGACTCCTGCCCGCAAAGCAATGACTGTGTCTTACAGGCAACACAAGGCTTTATAGAAACAGCAAAAGCTAAACAGGTGGTAGCAGGTGGGCGGGCGGCACTCTGCTTCCATCTCAGTACCTTCCCACCCTGGGAACTACAGGGGGAAAAAAAACCCAGAACAGTAAAATCCGAACATTGCAGCCTTCATCTGTTGAGAAGTCTTCCAAAGCCATTCTGTCCAGCTCTAACAACTTGCCATCTGGAGTAGTGTCTGGCTGGCCCCACAAGATTCTGGGCAGTTAAGCAAAAGATCCTTTCAATGGATAATCTGTTGCATCTCAGGGAAAAAAAAAATCTCTGTGCATTGTGGTATTTGTACATTAAAATACGTGAAAGTTCTGGTTAGAGAATGTTAAAGATGGGGAAAAATAACTGTTGCAATGAAACAGAGGAGAATTAGCTTAAGAGTATATGTCCAAGAATACTACTGTTTTGTGCTATACAGGACCAAAGGAAGTAGACTGAAATTATTAGAAACCCTTCAGGAGTCAAAATTTTAATGTATAAACAGCACAATATTTTAGAGAGAGCATTATCTTGAGAAAAATGGGGATTATGTATTTGTATGTTAGCAAATACACTGTCATTAAAATGATTAAAAACCTATTTAAACTGTTAAAATGTAGCTATGGACTTATCTAATAAAGATTGTAAAATATTTGAACAGGTGGGGACACAAACACAAAAACACGTAAGTATACAAATAGTCTGAAAACTGCCCTTTTTACTACACCCTATTAAAGTATATATGTGCATTTTATGTGAATGGGGGGAAAAAAGTGTCTTTTTAGTAACATCCCTGAATAGGTAAAAAGAATAAAAGAGGGTGTGAAAAAAAGGAAATCTGCTTTCTGTTAGTAAGTGATCACTTCTGCTACCAACTGTTATGATAACGAAGGCACCATACACCAACCCACACCCTGTTATCAAAGCATCTTTTTGCTTTACTGTACTTGTAAAATTAAACCCATTATCTGCATAAACTTACAAGGAAATACCATGCAATCATTTATGACATACACAAAAGGTAAAAAAAACAAAACCTGCCACACTGATTTATTATCCATATTGATTTCAAACTTAATTAAAATGTTACCAGCATTCATAAATTAGCAACTTTTTTCATTAGAGACTGAATACTGTATATTTATTTAGAACTATAGCTCAATTGTTTTCACTATGACTCCAAAACTTGGTGTGGTTGTAAACAGATGATTAATCCCTAGCAGAAGCAATGACAATGAAATGAGGTTGAATAATCCAAAAACAATAGGATGCAATTGAACACTAATGGACTCCAGCATGACAGATGTTTAACGTAGGCTGTTACGCCCAGTTGCTCTCCTCTTAATATTCTGAATCCTAATGGTCTTGAACAGAGATGATAGTTGGGGTAGGGAGTCTCCATTATTCCATTATCAAAATGTATGCCACATCTTCAATTTTTAAAGAAGTACGACTGCATCTTGTTTCATTATAAATGTTCAACATTCCTCGCTGTGTGCATTGACCTACTCTCCCTAACATAAAGAGCTACTACCACACTTTAAAATACTACTTTCTGAATGACCATTTCTGATTCTTTGTGTGTGTGAGAGTGGAGAACAGCACCTTTCAGAACTACAAAACCATATGTCTTTCACAGAAGGATCAGCAAACAGAACTTTTGAGATCTTTCTTTTTCAGAAGATGCTTCACAAGAAGTATTGCACATGCAGTAGAAAATAAACAACACACCTCTGATGTTTGTGCTACTGCTAGAGCATGTTTTAGTGCTACAGACCTCTATTCCCAGATAAGCTTTAGTTACATCCTTAAAATGAACCTCAAGAGAACTTAAATGTAAAAGAACAAAACAAAATTAAGATATTTTTGAAGCTAATAGCACTTTCATGAGATTGCTACTACTCAATTCAGTAAACTACTTACTCTTGGTGTTGAGTGCTGGTAACTTCATACCAGGAATATGAAAAGCACATTTTTGATATATCATATGGTATAGTACCCTATTTTTTTCATGTTATTGATTTTCCTATTTTTAACCCAATATGCCCTGCCAGTATGAATTACAATGAAGATTTCAAATATAATGAAAATCACAGTTCTTAAAAACTATGTATTTTTCTCCTCTAATGCACAGTAACACAGTACATGACAGTGCTGTTAATTTTCCTCTTACTAATTGATTCACCAGCATTATCATGCTTTGACTACCACACTGATATAGTCTCCAGAGAGAAGCTGTGATTTATCTGTTACTGAACTAAATTCTAACTTTACCTGAAATGATTTACAATCAAATCACAGGACAAGGTCCCAAATCCATCTGGATTAATAATGAGCCCCTTTCGGGATTTTATAGTTTATAGGTAGGGCTAAAGGTTGTTCCGTGGCAGATCACAATCCCTGCTTTTCCTCGATCGCAGTTTTAAGTTTCTTCTTTGTGAGAGATAAATAAGAAAAGTAAGTATCAAGGTTTTATCCACAGCAATTAATTTAGTTCATTTGCAGAGCCCACCAGCCATATCAAAAAATGTTATCTCAAGCTAGGAAACAAACTGATTTACTACTCATTCAATAATAGAAAGGGTATCAGTGAAATTTTCCCAGGTTTCCTTCACCTGGTTTGATTTCCTCCGTATTTCATCTTGTTAACTACATAAGTTAACTGCTTGTAAACTACATAAGCAGTTAGTTACTGCATATGTAGTGAATTCCCTCCTCCATTTATTTTTAATAATTTCTCAGAGATCTTACTCTTTGAAATAAATTTTCAAATTGTTATCAAGATTTTTATGACATAAGTTTTCAAAAAGTTATTAAGATATTCTGATATGATATACTGCTGTGGTACTAAAAACTTTTCTAGAGGCCAACTTATTTTATATGTTTATTGTACATCAATCAGTTCTCAGGAATTTGCCTTTTATTTAATTGTCATACCATAATCTCAAAGCAAAAGGAACATGACAATTGCCAGAAAGCAGTTCTGTATCTACTCAATTACTCAGATTTCAATCTCTGAATCTCTAACTATGCAGGTATGAATGTAATACCGCTCCATGATCCTAACAGCATTATTCTTGATTCACATTTTAATTCTAAAACAGTGTCTTTAACCCAAATGTCAGAGAAAAACATGAGACAGGTAAGAATGCTATTTCATTCATAAACCAAATTATTGTAGCACCTTTAGGTCACCACTAATATTAGGAAAATAAGGGATAGATTCAGTCTATCAAAGAAATTAACTACTTTCAGGATTTATGACACACAGAAATATTCAAAACTGGCTGCTAGATATCCCAGTTAACTCAGATGTGATTATCCCAACACCCACTAAGAGCCTGATATCTCCTTCCTGTACTGCTACAGAAAACACAAGCTAACTACTTTTGTTGTGGAGTGCCTGTGGCAAAATACTCATTTTAAAAGGAAGTGAAAGTAACATTTCTGGTTAAAATCTAAGTCCTCAATACTTTCTCTTGTCTAGTTGCACTAAAAACATGTATAGGCAATACATCAAAGGAAGAATCTTACCTCTTCCTTCTGGCCAGAACTTGCTATTTCAGCTCAGGTAGATCCTTTTGAAAAGGCACCCTGAGACTCCTTCCCACTGTAGCTTATTCTGAGCCAGGCTGAGAGACTGGCATGCCGTATGCTGCTTAATTAAGAGCAGGTGGGTAGCTACCAAAATATGACCATCCTTAAGGGCCCAGTTTCCAGCAATGTTTGACTCAGCTCATGAGACAGGCTAGAAATCCATGGTATGCAGAATAACACCTTTTCATTCCTTGGTTATTTGCTCTGCTTTCCCTACCACGGCTATAGGACAATCGGAAAATGGAACAATTCACAAGTGAACTAGAGGGAAACTGAGGCACTAACTCGTACTGAGAAGCTGAGCAGAAATCTACAGCTTTAAGAGGAGTTACAATCGTTTCATTGAGTGCTTCCCAACCTCATACTGCAGAGCCTTTTCTGCAGAGTGCTTAGAACACTTCTTTCTCCTCTGAAGACCCTCTGGGGCAAACTTTTCTATTAGTTCAACAAGTAATCATCCCAACCACACTTAAGGCTCTATTTGCCTCCAGCTATGGCTTCTTCTCAATTCAACCATTTCTCCTTGCCAGTCATCCTTTCCTGTTCCACGATACCATTCTTACGAAGCTCTCCCTGGAGTGAGGCTCAAAAAGCATAGCTTTCCCCAGTGATCCTGCACTGAAAAGTCTTTCAGTACAACTTGTTTTAGTGCTTTTGTGACAGGAGGTCCAAAACCTCCTGAAAAAAAAAAAAAAGAGAAAGAGTTTGCTTCAGCCTGGTACTAGAGGAAAACACTTTGAACCTTTAACCATCTACAATGTATCTTACTACATTATATATTGCATGTGATTACCATTACAGACATATACATATACATATACATATACATATATATATATGCACACACACATGTACGGAAGACAGCTCACAAAAAGAAAGAACTTCTCACTTGGACTGACATTGCAACCATCACACCACCAAAGCAGCAAAGAACAGCCTTCACATACCATGACACAGCTTGTGGATTTCAGGGTATTTGACATCACAGAGGTTCTCATGTGCTTGAAAATATAATTATCTATCAATGTCAATTCCACCTGTGCACGCTCAGTGATCTACTAAAGCTGGCCTCAAGTTTTTCACAAAGGGACCACTGACAGACAGCACAACACAGGGGACACATGGTTACCCACCATTCAATTAGCATTGCATAAGGAAGCTTGGAGAGTGAGGAAGTACAGCTGGGTGAAGTTCTGCTCTACAGCTAACCAACCAGTCCAGGCAAAACACTGCTCCTCCCCTGACCTGTTTGGCACTAGCTTCAGGGCACTAGCTGGACAGTGCAAATATGCCCACAGCAACCATTTAAAATTACTTGTTTGGCCTTTCATCAGTGTTCTGGCACAGGCAAGAGCAAAGTCTGTCTAGTTAAGAGGCAATTCTGTTTCTTTATCCGTCTTTAAGTTTCCTATAGTCAATGAGTCTTCCAGCAATCACCTTCCTTTACTATATAACTTGAGACTCATTAAAAGCAATAACTACACTATGCACCCAGAAACAGGTGAGGGAAGGGATCTAATTTACCCCCTACTCCAAACTGTTTTTATGATTTCTGATAGGTGTTTCTCTACCCTGTTCTGAAAAAACTCTTACAGGGTAACTAGCAGCACAAGCAATAAATTATTAACTTCTAGTATACAGGTTACCTCAGGATTAGAAAGGTGAAGTGGTGATTGGAACCTATTGCAACAGCTGATTTGACCTTATTGCCTCACAGCAGAGGGAGGTATAAATGCAGGACCCTGGAGTTCACCTCCAGATTCTGCAGGCAGCCGTACTCCAGGAGTTATGTCTCCTGGTCATGACTTCCCTCTGTTGCAGCCCCTACTCTCTGTCTTTCTCAGATCTCTCTCATCCAACTGTCATCCTGCCCATCCCTCATTCATGTGCATCACACTCAGCCCTGTAAAAATAAGGGGATCTTTGAGATTACAGGAAGATTAACTCCCATGTTTCACCTCCTGTGCCCAAATACGATGAGTTGGTCCTTTTAACCTAAAACCAGAGATGTTTGTTCCAAATGGATTCTGCAGAGACAGTATCTGCTAGAGCCCAACAATTTACCACACAGCAGATGGGAGCTAGGATTGATGTGCTGATTTTCTAAGGTTTACAAATGTAATTAATTTAATGAGATCTATGGCACCAAAGAAACACCAATGAATGCTACAGGCAAAACAAATGCAAAGAAAACCCCAAGTTTCTTACAAGGAACGAATGGACTAAAAGTTCCTGATAGGAACATTAGCTCAGTGCTCTTTCTTAATCAAAAGATACGGCCAATCTCAGGCACCAGAAGTGATGCAGTTTGGCGTGTGATCTCTGCAGGGGAGGTAAATTGCTGTTACCTCTTTTGTGCTGAAGCTGCAGGCTTTTGCTGGGCCAGGTAGTCTTACTCCTTTCCAGTCTCTATGCACTTGCAACCTCCCAAGCACTGGTGAGGCAGCCAATAACAGCCACAAGCTGAGGCAGTTCCTGACACTGACATAGTCAAAAAACTTTTTTTTTTTACATTAGGGTAAGTAACTGTTAATTTACCTATTTGCTATGCTGAGGCAAAAGAAACACTATTTTTATTGCAAAATGATGGCTGTTAAAAAAAACTCCACATAATTTTACTTGTCCTACACTAACAAAAAAATATTTTTCCTTCAGACAAAAACACACCAAGATCATTCACAAGTTAGCCTTTAGGTTTTATTTTTTTCTTTAGAATTCAGAATGAAGCCCACAAAAATTCCTAAACACAGAAACTGAACAAGTAACTGTACTGAGAGTCTGGAATTCCATCCCAGGATGAAACTACTTCCTTAAAGTACCTATGATTTTTTTTCAGTGCAAATGTTAACTTCATCACAATTCCTCCTACAAATATGTCTGATCCTACACCTAAATGGAAAATGGAATTTCCAATTCAATTATGCCTCTATCCAACCTACTTGCTAATTGTTAACTCTGTATTTTACTTTAATTTTGTGCATTTTTACCTTGTTGGGAGCAGAGGTTCCCAGCTTTCACGTGACCATGAGCAACAACGCTAACTGTATGTTGCAGACATGGGAGCAGGTTCTTACAGTGGTGGGGTGTCAGGGCTCTCCCCAGCTAGCTATGGAAGATTGTTCTTCATCAATGTGTAAAAAGACAGTTACTTTTTCTTTTCTCATACACATTTTTCTCATAACATGTGGGGACCAACTTGCTGATACATGGGAGAAAACAAAAGTGGTTTACAGATGCAGACTCTTTGTATTGGCAGTTATCATAGCCCAGGGAATCACACAGGATCACAAACTGGTAGGGGTTAGAAGGGACATCTGGACATCATCTACCCCAACTCCCCTGCTAAAGCAGGATCATCTAGAGCAGGCTATACAGGATCACATCCAGGCAAGTTTTTAGTATCTCTGGAGAAGGAGATACCACAACCTCTCTGAGCAATCTGTCCCAGCATTCAGTCACCCTCAAAGTAGTTTTTCTTCATGTTCAGAGGGAACTTCCCAAGTTCCAGTTTGTGCCCATTTCCCCTTGTTCTGTCTCTGGGCACCACTGCAAAGAGTCTGTCCCCAACCTCTTGAAACAGTACTGTAGACGTGGCCTCACCAAGGCACAGTAGATGGGGAGGAGAACCTCCAATGACCTGCTGGCCACGATCTTCTTAATGCATCCCAGGATACCTTTGTTGAAAAACCAGATGTTATGCTAGTGGACCTTTCTGTTACTGTTTATTACTGAGGGGAGAAAGAGAAGCAGAGAAAGAGATCTCTAAAAGGTGCTTCATGATGTCAAAGGAGAGGAATACAAGAACATGTTCCCACTGAGTTTTCCCAGGTACATCAAGAGAAAAAAAAATCTTATTTAAAATCAAGGAAAGAAAGAAACAAACTGCTTGCTTGCACATGCAGATTTGGGTCAAGTACGTAGCTTCTAGGTTGACATGCTTCACAAGGAGAACCAAAAAAACTGCAGCATTTCCTATAGCACATAAAAATTTTTAACTTAAAAAATTGCACTCTGAGTAAAGGGACCATTTCTCTCCACAGACACCAAGATCTAGTCCACTTCACTTCTAGTGGGATGTTTTTCCTCATGTGGCAACTTTCTATGGAACAGGACCAATAACAGATTCTATAAGCATTGGAGTTTCTATTCCTTAAGGCCACCAAAATGCCAGAACATTAATTTTCTCTCTTTTTTCCCTATGCTGAAAAGTCACTGCCTAAAGCCTATTCTTTTCTCTCTTGAGAGGCACCAAGACACTCAGACTGAAACTAACATCTTCCCAGAACACAGAACCACAGAAAACTGAGTGCTGCAAAACAGTCAATCTACTTATTAAATTCTCTTCCTTTCCTATAATTTCTAATCCACAAAGACTTTGTAATCTGCAACCTGCTTCACTCAAAGTACAAAGAGAGTTACTGTGCAGGAAAATAGAAGGCAGCTTCAATATGAAAATGAGTGTTGAAATTGTTGAAATTAGGAATACTTCTTGACAAGTACACAAACCCCAGAACTGATAATGATCCCTGTTTTGTGAAGTAGAAAAGCACACAAGAAGGCAGCCTTGTGAGGGATAAAATACGGCATCTAATGCCATGCACTTCGAATTTAAAGTAAAAGAGAAGCAGCAAAGACAGGCAATGGGGAAAAAACAGGGCCACAAAATGAAATATAAGCAGAGATATAGGCAGAAACAGAAAGTGATAATAAAAGGAAAATGAAAAGCAAGGGAAGGTCTCAAATGGGCTGAACTCCAACAGTTTACAGTGGCTGGAATCTGAGGTCTGTAATATTAAGAACTCTGTTGGGTTTTTCCTTCTCAAACCCCCTGACTCACTGCTGTCACATGAAGAAGAGATTGTAATGCACTTTGGAAATTAATTACAGTTATACATCTAGTTCCTAACGAATTAGAAAGAAGACTCTCAAAACTCCTCATGTCCCAAAACATAATTAATGCTACAATTAGTGTTGCTTGCCCAAAACAAAATCATGTCTAAATTGTGCCATATAGTTTTATTGACTGAAATAAAAATATATGAAGCAACAACAGAAAGGGTGATGAGCTTTTTACAAAATAATTTTTCAGTTCAGGAGTTATTTTCTTGTGCAAACAGGCATAAAATTACTACCCACTGTCCTGCTTCTCATTGATTTCTACTTGGCACAGTTTGCCAGATGCTGTTTGGTCTAAGTGTTGCCTTGACCTCCACTGGTGACGCTGGCCCCTTTTTGCTTTGTTGCGTGGTATTTTCCCAGCAGGGAGGTCCCACCCCTCTAATAGTTCAGTTGCAACTTTTGCTGAAGGCTTATAGGTTACCCATATGTTGTACTGGAGGGGCCAGCCTGACTGGAATTAACTCAGAAGTGGCGTCCAGCATTGTGGCTGGAGCTGGCCCAGAGGAGATTATAAATGCCCCAAAACTAATTAAATATTTTGTCTCCTGCTGGTAAACAAAAGCGAATGAGGGCAAAAATATGAAATGCCTGATTTAACTAGGATCTTTAAGTAGCTTGACAACAGCAACCCTGAAGCCAGCGATGCATGATTTAAAAGCCCCTAATGGGTCAAAGCTGTTACACAAATGAGACTTGTGTCGATTATCCTTCACTTTGTATCTTTACAAAACTGTTACATAGATGTACTCACTATCAGTTTTCAGGGTATTTCACAACAGCATTGCTGGGGGAAAAGACAAGTAGTCTGCATATTTATATATTTGGAAGCATTCTTAGCTTTCACTTTTGCACTGGAAATAAATATGACTACCCAAATGTACAAGGAATAAGTGACAGTATTGTCAGTAAAATTTTCAGGGATCTGAACTGTCAAGTGGCACTTCATGAAAATGAGATAGACAAATTCTCTTATTCAATAACACATTTACTAACAATATTAATAAATTGTTAGCTAACTGCCTTTTTCAAGGCACATCTACTTAAAGATACATATATATAGAATACACCTAGAAGAATATATATAAAGAAAACAGTTAAATTATTTAAATGCAGAATAATATATATTTAAAGAAATCAGCTAAATTATTTACATAATGGAACAAATGCTTTGGATATATATAATTCAAATTTAATGTATTGTTTTGAAAATTAAAAATCCTCTCTGTGGCATTTTTAATATTCTATTTCCATAGGGTAATACTGCATATTAAAATACAATACTGCAGATTTAGTTTCTTTTATTTTAGTAATGTATAAATTATCATATACACATATATATATTTATATGTTTTAGAATGTTATGTGAAGAAATGTCCTACAAAAATCCTGTTAGTAAAGGAGGATTCAGATTAGATGTTATATATAGTAATTTTACATACGTGCTTAACTTCACATTTTTGTGTAATCCCACTGCAGTTAATGGGACTGATCCATGCCCAAAGTTAAAAACAGCTGTAAGTTTTGGTCATCCAGGACCTCAGTTCTTAACACTGTAAATGTGAGATAGAAAGCAACTTCTTTTATGAAAGCTTAGTATTCACCTCTTCTAGGAAGGTGTTAAAGGGGAATATTTTCCACAAGCACATTCTTACTTTAAAATAAAAAACCTAAACCTCTTCAATAAAGCTATCTTTACTTGCTGAGATTTGAAACTTACTGAAAAATGTCAAGGATCTAACACACTGGGAAAGGAAAAGCAAACCTTAAAACAAACTTGTAGACACACATATAGATACATGCATAAAGCAGATATATGTATACACACACCTCACTTTATAGTATGTTACATTACGTTTTTATGCTATAAACAATCTTTTACGCAAATCAAGTAATCCACACTGAGTCTAAACAAAACTTTATCCTACCTACTGTAAGGATTGATGTTGTAATTAATGCTTTCCAAATTAACTAGGAACTTTGGTAGCTCCACTGGTTTGCATCCTGCCACAGACAGATGAGCACACATGCATGCAGGCATATAACACATCTGCTCTTTTGTCCAAATGGGCAGCAGGACGCCACAGAGGTTTTTTCATCAAAAGAAACAAGGTTCTAAAAGGTTAAGATGTTCTAGTTAGGCACTTGGTTAACATTTGATGTTTCAGATTTTCCCGTCTCTCAAGTGTCACATTTTCAACCTGTAATAAATTAGACATGACAGGTATATTCTAAAAACTACTAGTAAGTCGGCAGTGAATAAGAAAACACTTAATATAGTGATTGCTAATATATAATACTGATTTAGAATGCACAAAGGACAATGGTTCCCATTAGGTACGTGAGGATAAAGTGATAATCTGAGCAAAAATCTCCCTTCACCCAATGTACACAGAAAAAGGAACCTGTTGACTTTTTTCCTCCTACAAAGCTATAGTTGTGCCTTTTCACTCATTATTTCAGAGATTTCAAGAATTTTGAAAGACAAGCATTCTATTAGATTTCAGTGGAACTTTCTCTTGAGTTATCCAAGCTTGAGGATGAGGAAGCGTTGTCAGGCTTAATGTCACCGCGGGAATGTCAAATTAAAGCTTTTTACAGAAATATATTCAGCTACTTCTGTTAAACAGGCTTCCTTTTGGACATACAAACTAAATGACACAATCTTGCTCATCTAATTGCATTCACTGTGGTTTATGCCATCTACTTCTTCTGGTCCTTAATGCCTAATGCAATAAACAGGAGCAAGGCAACTGTGTTTCTCTTGCCACTGGTCTTCATACACAATTGAGAAGCAAAAAGGCATATATTACTTTGTTTTTCTTTACAGCTTGGAAAAAAAAAAGTATCTAGACAAAGAAACTACAGTTTAGTAATTCAGACTGGCTGAAATATGTGCATTGAATAAAAGAGCTCAGTTTAAACAGTTAGTGGTACTTTTAGAGTCACAAACCAGAAAAATATCAAGCTCAAGTTGTACAGCATCAAAAAGTAAAAAATGCAAGCTTTACTGCAAGGCTACTTAACAGACCATAAAAAGGTCCAACAGCTGAAGGACAAAGTTTGAAAACCATGAACTGGAAACACAGACTGCAATTTCAACTGCAAATTCCTAGATATGTTACCAAATAATATCATTGATTCTTCATAAGCATACATTTTCCATTAATATTATATTAATATATATTTCTACTATACCTAAAGCAAAAAAGTAATGGTGTCAGTATGCAGATTGCTTTGTGGACTATTACTGTTTGTCATACACATTCAGGTCATCAGATTAAAGGAATGCCTTACATCTGTAAAATGCAGAAAAGACTACTGAAGTTACCTAAACATCCAAGATAGCACTCCAATAAAAATCCAAAACTACAAAGAACTCTGGAAAACTGCATGCAGATCTCACTCTTTTCCTTTAGGGAAAGCACGTATCCTCTTTAAGGCAAGTGGAAGCTACTAACCAAACTGCAGACACAGAATGAAATTCACAGTTTTATTCACAGAATAAAAAAGTTGTAAAATTCAAAGTGCTTAATGGAGAAGAAACCCAGATACTTAGCAGGTGTAACTGCAGCCCAGAACGTTATCACTGCATCAGCCTCATCTTCCTCTGAATTTTGAGGAGTATGTTTGACAAAATAAGAACACGTAAGACTAGGCAGAGAACACAAGCTTGTATTTTTTTCAGAAGTGTCTTTTTTCCAGAAAGGATGTTAATGTATTCTCCCACAAAGAAAAAGGATGCATTGATTAGACTGGTCTCAACGCGTTGCACAAGACTTTTGAGTAGGTACACGTTGGAAGAAGTGCATAAGAAAAATTGTCCTAGTTAAGAACAGAGGAGAAAATGAGTCTCAGGTGTCAAAAACAGAAGGAAGATGCCTGAAAACAGTTGAGTACAGAGGGAACATACAGAACTTATGATCTCTCCTGGATTTTATTGGCTGGCAGGGAAGGCTACTGTAAAGATGAATTCATGTGGTGCCATTTTAAGGATCAAGGTTCCCCCTTCTTTTTGTCCATCTCTAAATCCTAGGGCATAGCACAACAGTCCACACTCCCAGTCAGCAGGGAAGTCTAGCAGAGATTACACCTCCTGAAGTACAATTCACCCTGGAGCTCTTCCTGAAACTATCTAACCACACCACCTTTTAGTGCTAGTGCCTGATGAGACAATTGAATCCTTTGTTATGAACTTCCAAAATGAAACAAAAGTACTAATTAATTGGTATTCTGACTGGGACTAATTCAAAGGTGTCTTCTAGTACCTTGGGATATGGTGTGTTCTACTTTGGAGAGAATCCATCAGTCAGAGATTGATGAAGGGGTGGTGAGGTCAGGCTTGCAAATACAGAACCATCTGCAGAGTCTCCTGGGTTGGTACCTGCAGCAGAGTAATTTACAGGAGCAGGTGTTTCCTTTTAATCTACATTTTTTTTTCTGCTGAAATTGTAACTTTATTGAAAAAAGTGCCTGCAGTTTGTTATTAAGAGCGTACTTTGTTTATTGGTACTATTAACTATTAACTGCTGAAAGGTTTCTGGAAATCATATTAACTACATACCTTAAAAACACAGGTAGGAACAGAGGCTGTAAATCAATCAGACACATCTTCAGAAAGCTGCTATACATAAACATATTAAAGTCCAAAACACTGCTTTAGAAAGAGAAAGTCAAAGTCAACCTCTCACTAAGTAAAGCAACAGTTAGAAATGTTTGTCTTTTTCTTAAATCTAAACTAAAAGTCTTTGTCTAAAACTAACCTCAGTAAAAAACCTTTTATTTAGTTTTTTTTACCAATCTGGTAATATATACTGGCTTTTGTTATTCCATTTCCCCATTCTTTTGAAAATTTTTAGTTATGGTTTGTAGTGAATTTTAAGAAATATAAGGACAGTGACTCAGCATTTGAGAAAAAAAAACCCACACCCTTTTTCTGCCTTTTTATTTAAATCTGGTTATTACTTTAAAGACAGATCTATTTCTCGGGGCGGGGGGGAAGTCAAAATCAAACCACTTAACTGGCAGATTTTTCAGCTTTTAAGTGAACTAATTTAATTCTTACCTGAGCTGCCATCACCTTTAGTTTTCATTTAGTTTCCTTTTTTTTTTTTTAAATTCTGCCAAGGTTCCCTCTGTTCCCATCATGCTTCCCTGTCACTCCAATGAATACTGAGACAAAGGCATCTTTCTGTTCCCAGAAAGAACTGCCTCATTTGTTGCTAATTTCCCTTCCTCTCCTTTATGGAACACATGGCTCCTGTCTATGACTACTTGCTGTGTACACATTTCTGAGATCTTTTTTTGAGAGACCATTAAAACTTTTCCAGTTTCTAAGCAACTTTTCAATATACGTTTTCTATCTTCTAGATAACACCAAAGAAATGCAAAGTATTTTCATAAATCCTTTAAGCAAATCTGTTAAATGGCTTACCGAATAATTTCTTTTCACCCCTTTAAGACACATTTTTTCTATAACAACAAAAATATATAGTTTCTGTTTCTCTGTATTTTCTTGTATTGTTTCCCTCTTCATTGTTACATGCTTTGTTCCTGGCCCCTACATGTCCTATGCCTCTGCAGTTAAATACCAAAGGAGTAAAATGAGCAGATGTGCATTTAAATGTTCATGTTTCAGCTGTTAAATCTACCCAATAACTCAGTGGCCCTCTTAGTTATTACAAGAATGTCCAACAAAGTCTCATGCACACTTTTTTAATTTTCCTTTTACATAATTTGCTTTTGATTCAACACAACCCTGTGCCACATTCTTAATTAGAGAGCAGCACAAAACAGTTCTGCAAATCCTCTGCACCAGAGACACTCAACAGAGACACTGTGTTTTTTCAACCTTCAACTTAGTATCTTCATTAAACCTGATTCAACACTTGAATCAAAACAATGCAAGTTAATTGCTTTTAGAGAAATTCCAAAATATTATGTTGATATTTGCAATATAATACAGGCAGTTCCAAAAAATTCTCATTATTTCATTATTGAGGAAGACCTAGCAACTTCCAAAAGAGAGCAACTGGAAATACTGTAATGATGAAGTCTTCACAAGTTTTCACAATACTTTAAGACTGTATTTAGTATTATAATGTCCTAAAAATCATGCTGTGTAGGTTGAAGATCAAACGGCACTAACATTTATTTAAATTACAGTAGTCTCCTCACAGAAATCTACTTTTGAGTACCACTTTCCCCCTTTTCCATGCTGACTTTGGCTCTTGGAAATTGCTTTAAACATCACTGTGCTCCACTTGATGTGAAACTCATGTGACTTTGAGTCTGAATTCTCATTCAAGTGTAATCAGATATTGCATTTAGTGCTAAGGTAACAGCATTCAAGATCTTGTTCAAAGTCAAGATAGTTCTGCTAGATAAACTATAAACAGCTAACAAAGCCAACAGGCAAATCCTTCACATGAAGGTGCGAAACGAGGCCACAGAAATGCTGAACAATTTTATCTGGGGCTTGCACAACCTCTTTTTGCCCTAGGAAAGATGGACAGAATTTGTCACAGTTAACCATTTCCTTTACTATTGACTGAAAATATACAATATATTAGAATAAGGCTTAGTGAGCAATTAGGATCACCAGGTCAACTCCCACAATATTTCATGAGAATAAAGTTGCTACTCAGAAAATGAGTACTCTTTTTCTTGCCACTCTCAGCAGCCTTGCTTGTTTTGCATATGGTTGCATATTTAATTAGCAATCCTTCTGTAAGTGTCTGCAATTAGCACAACAATGATTAATAAAATAACTCCTTTAAAGCTCCATTTAGGCAGCAGAACTGCACAATCAGGTATAATTAATTCATCATTAATAAATCATGGCTGATTAACTAATCCGTTGATTATAAACACATTACTGCATAGGTTCCCACCTGAGCTCTGGTGATTTTTCCATCCTCAACAGAAATACAGACTAAGTAAGAGTAAACTACATTAAAAATATAATCCACTAAAGGCAGAGATACTGTTTTGGTCAGGAAATTTAGATAGCAAGCATATTTAAAATTTACTGTGTTTTATTCATTATTAGTTGGCTTGGATAAAAAATAATAATTGTAATGTGTGCTAAATGTGGATGGGTGAACAATAACTGCTTCTTTAGATCATTTCTATTCTTAAGGAGGGTTGTTTTTTTCTGAAAAACAGAATCTCAGATGACAGGCCAGATTCACTCTCTGTGTAAGCCCATGGGAAGCAGCAATACAGCCGAACAAGACTGCACCAAGAAGATCCAGGTCACTAGCTGGAAAGAGACCAATATGCTTTGGGAGAAAGCAAGGTCAAGGTGGCAACTAAATATGCCACTGCAACACTGCAGTTACAGTCCATAGCCGTGACTGGCATCTGGTGATGGATCCTTGTTTATGCACTGTGTATCAGGGCTGTGAATTCCAGCAAGACCGAGGAGTGAAGAACATGTGTTTCTATTTGGCAATTCCTTCTGCTTGCCACCTAGTTCTTGAGCTTTGAGTACATTTACAACATTCTTTCAGTATGTTCTGAGTAGCAGCAGGAGACAGAAACTTTTATGGAAAAAGAATCCTATGATTCTCGCTGTTGCTTGCTTCCAGCTACGTGGACTTAAGAGTTGTGATAAAATTAAAAATATCTGGAAATAGAGAAACTTAGCACAACCAAGTTCCTCACCATTTAGAAAAAGCTGACATCCAGCTGTTCCCATGGTATGAAAATGCCTCTAAATTCCAACCACTTCATCCTGAAATATTGTAAAGAAAAAGAGCTAAAGGAAAACTTAGGACAAGTCTTAGCTAGGGTAACAGAAACAGTTCAATGTTCCTAATCAAGACAAGAACACTGCAGAAAAAGGTGACAAAATCTGAAGTAGTAAGTTTCATGAAGAAAATTACAGAAGAAACTTCAGTCTTTGAAAAGTAAAGTTTGTCACTGCAACCAATAGTTTCCTTTCAGATTTTAACCACCAGTTTTACGTGCATTGCTAAGTAAATCTCTTAAATCTTTCTGCTAAAACTTTACCTTAAAACTCAAACCTTAAAAATATTGACTAAGCAGTAGCACTTATTTGAAAAATACTGTTCATAAAAGAACCATAAAGCACATTGCTAAACCATTTATGTTTTTTAATATTTTAATTCAAGTCAGTTAATGAACATATTAGCATTGCTTCAATATATGGCAAAGAGTTTTTTAGTCAGATTTCATGGAGAATGACTGAATATGGAAAAAGTCCAACTCAAAGTTTACAACTCAATCCAGCAAGCAGGGATGGCTTTTAACATGGAATTTGGAAATAAAGGAAAGCATCATTTAAAAGCAGCAAAACAATACAGCTGTCCTGGGACAGTGTCTGAGTTTAGTGTATGTATGAAGAGGCAAGATGCAAGCAAAGAAAACAAAGGCAAGGATCCTGAAGACTAGAAGAGAGCATTTCCAAGCAATGTTTTAAAAGGCAGGATAAGTAATCACAGACTTTTGATGACAGTGGTGATTCATGGCCTAGAACTAAGATATAATCAGCATAATGTGAATAATTGGAAGGTGTGGGATATGAAATTGTTGGTGTCAATTTCTTCAGAAAGTAAGGTTTCCTTTCAATACAATAGCAGTTTGCCCCGCAATGTCAACTCTTCCGTCGTTGCGCAGTGAAATCTTCAACTCTCCTCCGCGCCGGGAGCATTGAAAAGCTAAATGGAAAGAAGAATCCACAGTTAAAAAACTGGTACCTATCACAACTCATTTAAAAATCCATGAAAGCTCATGGAAATGAGGCCTCTGTCTCCAGAAAGCTAGGATCACCAGGGCAAGCACTGTATCAGGGACACCCTGGATGAATTCTCTTTATGGATAAAGATTAGCTGAGGGTGTCTCAGACTAGAACTTGAGTCTGACAACGATGCTAATTACGTAGTGACAGGCAGTCTGCTGTAACATAGCCAACAAAGTTGCCTCAGTACATCTAAAGAGGTCTTGAGTTTTCCCATTCATGGGATAGACAGTTTCTGTAGGTAAGAAAGAAGATCCAAAGAATGAAGAACTTATTTACTGGTATTGCACATCTGAAGTAGACACTAGGCTCAAAGAATGTCTTTAGCTCACAGGTTAATAAATCTCAAGCAGCCAGTGGAAAGAGTCTACAAAGAAACACAGATGCTGCTTCAGCTGTCACAAACTGAGACCAAATTCTTACACAGGTGGAACAGGTATCAATTTATATAATCCTGAATGTAACATTTAATACAGCTGGAGAAAGTTTGAGTAGAAACAATCTTCCATTTGTAAATAATTACAAACCAGAACTTTTGCCTGGGCTGTTTACTCATATACAGGTGGGCTGATAATGCTCACAGCAAGTGGAGCCTGTGGATGTGTTCAGAAGTCCAACTTAAGCTGCACAACTACTCGACCAGAAAACAGTCTGGTTCAGATCGCATTGAGCAAAGGTCTGAGCTTTGTTTAGTGTCCTCTTTGTGAAGAGCTGCAACTTGGGGATAAGGTGTTCATGTTCACCATGTCCTTCATGACTCACCAACTACAGAAGTTGTTCAAAGCCAAAGGGCACGTTTTTTCCCTCATAAACCCACAGTGTGTAAACTGGGCAGAGATTGTATTCAGCTCCTGACACAACATAGGATCTCTGACAGATGGCATGTAGACTGTACTGCTTGAAAACAATTTCTCAGCCACAGCTGACAAGAAACCTCTTCTTTATAGCAGGATAAAGATATTAGTTTCTCAAACAAAGCAAACAGAAAAAGTGGAAACAGAAGAAAGATTTATATTGATATTTACTGTTCTGTTTCAAGAACTAATGGTTATTGTTTGTAACTTGTCAGAACACCACCTATGTATGTAAAACTGCCCTGAACTGGAATATTTTGGGCGCCATCAGGATCCAGACCACACTAAATTTGATCAATGATTGCCAAGTGGGGATATACAGCTAAATGCTCCTCAAGACAGAAGATTTAAATAAAATAGATTAATTATTTGAAATTTTCATAGATTGGTTGGGGTTTGGTTTTCTTTCTTTAAAAGTGGAACCAGTGCTATTTCCTGTCAGGATTACTGAGACTGTTTTGATACTGATCCACTTTATTATACTTTTAGAGAAACCTTCAATGTAGAGATTAAGATGAAAACACAGAAGAAAGTTTTACCCAGGCTTCTGTGAAAACAATACTTTATCTTTTCTTTCTCTCACATAGAAGCATTGATACTTCATACTATGTCTGGAGGTAGAGACAGCTACATGAAACATTTCGACAACCAGGGTTTCACTTAACAGTAATGTCATTGCCATCTTGATGTGCACTTCCAATTTTGGATCACAAAGTTGCTGCATGTCCATTTCATATCCATATTTACTAGGAATATCTTACACCATACATGCTTTATACATATTTTACATACAAGCATGTACATTGCTATTTGTAGAAATAAGAACTGCATTGACAGTGCCCTGCAGTCCTCTGTGATTAACCTGAGACAGAGGAAAGAGCAGGTACAAGGACCGAGAGATGAGCATGCTGGTATCAGAGTCACACTCTGCTGCACTCACATGCCGGCCAGTGGCCTCATACTAATATTAACCTATTGTTTGGAGGAGCTTGTCAGCCTAGTTGTATCTAAATGACCACTGCTTACAGAATTTGAGGAATACTGGATTTTCTTCATAGAATCATTGCGATGACATCATCTCAGGAACAAGTGCCACTCTTGTAAAAATACCCATTCTTTAAAATTCACTATTTTTTGGTTGAATGTATAAAGGCTGTAAAATGACTGATGAAAGAAGCACTTGTTCCTTAACTCAGGCAAAGTTAAGATCTCCAAGACTTTTTTATGTTCTAAGAAAGAAGGTGGGTAGATCTGGTGACTGACGGAGCGAAACACCTCTCCCTTTGGCAGACATCTTACATTTGTGTACAAATCTGTTGGGAACCTACATGTTGAGATTATCTGAGGAAGATGAAAGCTGAAGTTACAGCTCTGCAAAACTCTTCATGAGAATTCAAATTAGCTAAAACTTAAATACAAGTAGGTTATTCCACAGGAATAAAGCAGCTTCTTCAGACACACAAAAATGTGAGGTGACTGAAGAATCTGGGACAGACTTTGTATTTTAAAAAATCCTGGTAAAATTTGTGAACATATGACCTTATAGTTATCAAGGTAAGGTCTGGGGGTTTGGGGTATTTTTGGGGGTTCACCCCATCTGAAAAAAAGACACCAAACCAAAGAAACACACCCCACTTCAAGCTAAAAACCTCATCAGTACTGGGAAGGAATCAAAGTTAGAGGCAGTAACAAGAACCCAACTTCCCCACAAATTAATACAGTTGACTGAAGTAAACAGGTACAAAAGGACTCTTTCAACTTCACCTGAGAGTAAAAATTGCCCTCTTCACAGTAATTTGTAAAGTCCTCTATAATCTGGTTATACATGCTTATAAATGTTATCCTAGAANTTACTTTTAGAGAAACCTTCAAGGTAGAGATTAAGATGAAAACATGATGCTTATAAATGATGATGCTTATAAATGTTATCCTAGAACTGTAAAAACTATGTGAAGGTCTCGATACAGAGGTAGTACCAAAATACTGCATCCATTGGTGATTATGGAAGTCTATATACCTGATATGAGAGATTTTAGTTCCTTTAATATTGCAGACATTCTTCAAATAGAAAAGGCAAAGACCAATACTGAACTCTGATTTAATACTCCACTTAAATTCAGGGATATCTGTACAGTTTCAAGACCGACCATGAAGAATTTCAACCTTGTAAAAAGATACGAAATGTCTCTTTGTAGTTGATAGGGGTGGTGGTCCTTTGACAATTTGGTCTAATAAAAGTAGGAAGAGAAGCTAAACACAGGAAATTATGTCTGATATTTCAGCAGGGATGCAGGTGACCTCCTCCTAGAGGTCACAATATCCAGAGAGATCTGACAGTAGATTTAATGTTCCTTATTTTTATAGTATTTCATATCTGATCTATTTTGGAACAAACAGATCTTCCATTTTATGGAAGAAAATCTTCCTTTATTCCTGCAATAAAAGGTATCGGATATTACAGAAGCTACTGCAAAGGTTTCTGAGAAGTCAAAAGATGCTCTTACTTATTAATCTTTGGTGATATGGAATCTTCTTGACTGTCAGGCATCTTTTCCAAATAATCTCATGAGGAGTAGAATCTGAACCATTACTCCCTGACACCCCTCAGTCACATGCATGTAAGGCAAAGTTATTTCTCATCAAAAACCATAGTTATATGTCAAATTAACTTGTTCTCTTTAAATCTGTTTTCTATGATTTCTACCACACAAGACATTTGAGGGTGTATGCACATTAAATATATAAAATTAAAAGGAAAAAAGTAATTCTTGCATGCAGAGAGTTTTTTGTCACTAAACACATTAGAGAAGCTGAATACAGTATCGATTGCATTTGCCACTTGAGATAGTTTCTCTAAAAGAGGAATTAGTACAGTACCTACAAAATTCATAAAAATGCAAATCAGGTAGAAACTGTAATTAAAAAATGCAGACAGAATTCCTGCCTGATCACTTAAAACTGTAGTGACTGTAGACAGCACTGGAAGAGTTTAAAATTCCACAGTAACATCCAAAAACATCACAGTCTTCTGAGAAACAGCCAATCCATAAGGATGCATTACCAAAGAGTGTCTCCTCTTCAGAAAATGTTCTG
>VXBZ01002983.1:499210-513411 GCA_013399135.1 Heliornis fulica
CCAACACTGTGGAAACCAGCAGAGATTCATGTGACACACATCCAAATGACATTCTTGAAACAGTATTAAACCTTTCCTTCAACTCACAATGGAGAAGGTGTCAGGTACTGGGAATTGGAATCATAGAATCACTTGGGTTGGAAGAGACCTTTAAGATCTAGCTCAACCCCAGCCTGACCCTGCCTAGTCCACCTCTAGACCATGTCCTTCAGCACCTCAGCTATTCGCCTTTCCAATCCCTCCAGGGATGGGGACTCCACCACTGCCCTGGGCAGCCTGTTCCAATGCCTGACAACCCTTTCAGGGGGGAAATTCTTCTGATGTCCAACCTCAATCTCCAATGTAACCATTTCCTCTCATCCTGTCGCTTGTTACTTGAAAGAAGAGACCAACCCCACCTCTCTGCACTCTCCTTGCAGGGACTTGTAGAGAGGGAGAAGGTCTTTTTTACGGACAAGGAACCTTATTAGATGAAGGATCCAATCTCTGTTCTAAACTACAGGTTACTAAGTTACCAATTGTTGTCAGGTGCATCAGATATTTTAACATCCTGCCCCCTTTCAGGGAACCAGACAGGGACTAGCATTTTGTACTGCTTCTGTTCTTCCACTCCCTGGCACAAACACGAGAAGCAAACACACATTCAATGCCTCTTTGTCTGTAATGTATCAACAGTTTCTCAGTTCTTTCCACCAAGTCCCTCAGTTTCTTGCTTAATAATAAATATGTGATCTATTAAGCATATCTTCTTGATTAAAAGGACACCAATAAATCTGTTTTTTACTTCAAAGGTCCAATCATCTCAATTTCCTTTAAGGTGTAAACATTTAGAAGTATGGCTGCAAATAAAATCACAAACAAGTTCTGCCCATGTACCTTGTTGCCATTCTTACATACTGTTATGTTCTTTCTGTTCTTGTAACATGACTATATCTTTCCTTGCTACGACGTAAAAAATAATCATCCTAGGGAAATCTGATTTTCATGCTCAAGTACATCAATAGGTAAGAAACCAGAAAAAAAACCCCAACCTTTTACCATAAAGCATATTCTGTAACTACAGTCTGAACGTTACGAATGTCAGCTTTTCTTATCTAGCTATAACAACACTAGCTATTCCAAGACCTAAACTTCCTAAATAAGGCACTGAAGGGATTAATCTGGGGTAACTTTCAAGAGGATTCAAAATCAGGCAGAGACTTTTTTCATTTTCATCTTAATATACATGAAGGGAAAGGAAAACACCATCCAAGTTCTAATGGAAAGTACACATTGTGAAAGAAAATAGCAGTACTTTTTTACCAATACCCAGAGAAAACTATAAATACCCTATAAAGACCAAGAAGTAAAACACAATCCCACACAAAACCAACGCCACCTCAGATTCACCAAGCTTCAATTATGATGAAAGGACTTGACAACTAAAACCCAAAAGCTGAGATGAAAACCAAACCACAGAGTTACAATGCAGAAACCCAGACTTCAAACTCCAAACCACAGGCATGATATGTCGTTTTCATGGGAGGAAAGAAGGCCACTTCTTAAAGATTACCTCACACACCAGCTATTACACAATATTATATTCAGACTGAGAAAGTGGATAGGGAGTTATTGCTATACCTTGTATTGCAGTAATCACAACTTTTTCTTTTTAGTGTGTAGCTTTTAGAGGTAGCTTTGCAATTAAACAGTTTCTCTTACCAAGCATTTCTTTCTTCCCCAGCTGCTCTGACCAGTAGCTGCTTAGAACGGCATGTGCAGATCCTTACAGTGCATTGGGAAACAAAGCACAGAATCCAGTCAGAATCACTGCTTTACATTGTAAACGTGCTTGCTATATACATGATGTAAACAAACCCAAGTCCCACACGTGTCTAGGGTAAAAACACAGAGTTGGCACAGCAGAAATAGCTTAAGGCTTTAACATTTCATTTATCAAAAAGCAGTATTACTTCCTCATCCTTTGGCTTCAATGGAAATTCTGCCAAGGTGAAGGCTTCATGATTAGCCATAACAAACAGTACCAATTAAAATATTAATTTATTTTAAAAAGTAAGGTTTCCTGTAACATGATCTCAAAGTATTAAATTTAACATTTTATTCATCTAAATGTGATGCTATTCAGTGAAAAGTGAACAGCTACCCATCAAAAATTCTAACAGGCTTTCAGATATTTTTCAATAATAGGAACAGGTGGATACAAGTTACCCTGCAAAGCAAAAGCATTTGCTTTCCAAACAGTTTTTACAAGAAAACTTCAGGCATTTTTCAGTCTTCGTGCAGGTAAGCAGGAGGAAGCAACTCTAGATTTTTAAAGTCTCACCACAGCTTTTGTAAACAGAAGACCAATTCTTGTATCCTGACTGGCAGATGGCTTAAAAAAAATGGGATGACTTCTCAGATTTGCAGCAAGAAATGCTGCTTCAATCTACATTTGCAGCTGGTGTCAAAGACACAGCCTGAAACTCTACTGTGAAGGAGCTATAATGATCAGGGCTTAAGAACACCAGAACACGTAGCACTGTTAAGAAATCATTACAAAAGAAATATAATGGAAAGCCGTAACACTGCCTAAAATAAAGAGATTGATATCTAGTAAAGAAGGAACACTTAAAGATCAAAGACAAGCAACAGTGGGCTATAATGAGCCTAGAAAAATCTCAGAGATCCAAGAAACTTGTAAGCTTTTCCTATGTATCAATACTACTCTTAACAGAAATCCAAATGAATGAGCTCTGGGATTAGATGTCTCCCAGACTTTGTCACCAGTCTTATAAGGAAAGCAGGACTGAAAGCTCCAATACAAACACTGCAACAGAAAAACCCACAAAAAACCATACTGAAATACATGGCTTGTATTTCTTGGTAAATCTTTCTTTCTGCAAGGAGTGCTGAATAAATAGCACTCTTCTAAACAGGAAAGTTTTCCCTTTATTGAGAAAAACACATAATCAGCATTCTTTACAAAGTTCTCAGCTAATTGATCTGTGATTAATGGGTGCCTAAGCAAATGCCATTATTCTGCAGCAGTCATTATCACACCTACTGAGCAGAACATCAAAGGAAGGGGCAGAGACCAAGCCTTACTCCAACTAAATATATATCTAGCTGAGTCCACATTATTCATAGGCCAGAGAACATCCACAAGAAATGTTCTGAAACTAGAGGAGATCTCGGCTAAAGGGCAGAAAAAGTAAACGCCAACAGAAGTGGATATGAACATTTACTGCAATATCATTCAATACCAAGTAAGTCTCTAGCTTTTCTCTAATTTGAGTATGGAAAGATCAAAAACCGACAAGAATATCTAGCCTGATAACAGCAAGAAGCTGATTGTTTTCTGAACAAGATGGCATCAGTTATGAATGTTTTCTGGTTAATAAGCATGCTCCTGCTATCCATTTAAAACAGTAATTTTTAAGAGAGACTCCAAAGTACGAAGGCAGATACATGAAGTTTAGTAAGAACCTTTGAACTGAACTGAAACAGGTGTAAGAGCTGCTTATCACACAAACACATACCTGTAACAGGGTCTTCCAGAACTCCATACCAAGGTGCAAAATATCTGGAGTAAAAATCATGACCTTTCTGTTTTCCACTGGAACTTCCCTTCAGCGTGAGTATGACTCCTTTCACTTTTCCTGTCTTCTCAGCTGACAGAAGGCGTTGTGCACTCACTTGCAGTTGTTCCAACACAGACCTTCAATATAATCACAGAATTTTAATAGCCCCTATTCTTAATTTTATATTAAGTATTAAGTATTGAAACAGAATACTACAAAACCATCTTCTCTACAATCCTCAAACAGCCACAGTAAAATGTTAAGAGGAGACAAGTTTCCTAGCACTGTCTTTCCATTTCCATTTAATGGAAGACTGCCCTGAATATAATATGCTTCAAAAGAGAGAAGAAAAAGTTAAAGCCATGCATTTCCCAATTATTTCTGACAGAGCATCCTACAGTATTAGCTACAAAAACACACACTTCTGTTTCAACATTTTAACCACTGAAATAATTCATCACTACAGAATAGAGGGTAAGCAATCCACCGCCCCTTCAAAGCAAGCAAATAACTAATAGTCTTCAGATCATCACAAAATTCTGAAGCACTCAGTCTCAAGTCTGTGAGGCTGCAGATAACTCCCTACAAAATAAAGTCTGAAAGAGTAAAAATAGCAAGGACTCAGCTGAGAATATTTTTATCCCCTCACTAATCCATTCTTCAAACGTTAGGCCAAATTTCAAGTGAAAATAATAGTAATTTGGCCTGACTGAAGAATCTGTGTTTCAGCTATATCCAAATCACACTTGACTTAACAATGACATTCAGCTCTCTGAGATTAACCAATGCTTTGAAATCATCTGAATTGGAACCTCCTCTGTAAAACTACTTAAGATGCTGTTAAGTATGCGTAAGCAGATTACACTCAAATGGGACTGGCATTCTGTCAGTGGGCCCTGTCTCACCAAGCAGACCTCTACAGCTATGCAATTACTACTCCTTCAACTGAGAAGCGAGACTCCTAATTTCCTGCTAGGTTACTGGATCGGTTTTTTACTCTGATGGATGGGAAAAATACAGCAGCATTAAAATGGTTTCCCACACCTTTTTTTCTTAGGGATAAATTTTAGATTGATCTTCTTCAGCTTTGCAGGTTCAGTAAGCTCACATAAGAAGCTGAAGTAACTATTTACAATGGGAGTTTAATTAGAGTTTTTAATATCCACCTGTTTTAAACCTAAAAGATCCTAGTATATAAGGAAGACAGGTTAAGTAAGCAGTAAGCAGAATCAATTTCTGCACAGTTGATTATTAAAAAAAAAAGTATAAGAGACCTTTCATAAGAATCGCTAAGGCGGACTAAGAGTTTCTTTGTGTCAGGAGAATAGCGGAGATCCTGAACAATCATGTCACCAACAGCTGTCTGAGGGAAAAGTTAAAGGAGACAAAGAAACACATCATCATTTCAATGTGAAATATTTCCTTAGCACTGTCATAAAACAAATTCCTCTAGCAGGGAATGCAAGGTCTTTCACATATATAAGTAAGAAAAGTAAACAAATTAAACATATGAATGGATACTGGTAGATGCTAAGAAATTCAGGGACATAGGAGATCAAGGATGCTAGGTTACCCTCACATGGATACAACAGGCTGAAAATACCACTGACAGAAATACTGCTGCTCCAGATACAGTCAGTGATAATGGGAGACAGAAGTTCAAATGCAGCATTTTGGAGAACTCTTTTTCCCAAGGGGCAGGACTCAGACCTTTCAAGTTGTGTTTCAAGTTCAGGACTACGTCAAGCACTGCCATGTTGTAACTATTTAGCCATTTTTATATATAAGTACAGCTATAATAAATGTGCTTCTAAGATCACATATAAATCCTTTTACCTTTATTAGCTCTTCTACTTCCTGAAGTACCTGGGAAAAAAATTAAAAGAACATATATATATATGTATGTATGTACCTATACAACTACAAACAGATACATACACATCCAAACATAAACACATACTCTCCTTGAAGTCTTTTAATGAATAAAATTGTGACTGACCTGTGGGTAGGTAAAATAAAGTGGCAAGTCCAGGACAATATGATCTTCTGCTTGCCTAGCTTTTAATTCCCCACTCAGCGTCACAAACGTGAGAACTGAATTTGTGTTTTCTGAAGAGAGAACACTGCAACATTATCAAACACAGGAATTTGGATCTAAATTATCACAGCTCTCTGAGAAGCTCAGTATATTCAGAAAAAGTTAGTTATGTAGCTAAAATACAGTAACTACAGTAAACCTGTATTCAGAGATTGAACTCCCAGCTAACTCAATATTCTGTGGAGGCTAACGAACACAGCAATTGCCACTGAAACTTTCCTGCACATTCCTAGAATGAGTGGGAATTTCCTTTAAACAGAAAGTGCCCTCTTCCCTACTAACCAAGTTCTGCTATACCTCTCCCAGATGACATCTGCACACCTAGTGTTTTTCTTAAGAGTAATAGTCAGGCATCAGAACCAAGCACGGTCATCAGACAATAACCTTAAAGCAGTTGTAAAAGACAATACCTAAGGTAACTCTACATGTTTTGAACATTTGTCTTTGTTGTAGACAACAGAGAACTTCTTAATTAGAAGTAATTTTTCTAAAAGGTTCTAGTAATAAATAGTTTGTAAACATACTCTGTATGTGAAACAACACGGCAGCTGATGCAAGTGTAGCATGACCACAGAGAGGAACTTCATTGGCTGGCGTGAACCACCTGAGCCCAAAGCAGGAACCTTGAAAATAGAATTTATTTAGTGTTATTAAGTGGAAGAAGTCTTCTTGTTCAATTTATCTCAAAACTTTACATAAAGTGATGACATTTCAGTTAATCTAAATGCATGTTATCATCAATCAATCTTGATCTTCAGCATACTTTTAAGGACTTACTTTGTACTGAGTTTTGGAATAGCCATTCGTTTTGGGTCAGTTCAACATCAGAAGGGTACGTCTAGCAGGGGAAAGCTACCATCTTACATGAGCAAAGAAGCTGCAGAGTAAGAATGCCCACTAGCCTAGCAGCTGGGCTGGTGAACCAAAAGCACCCTTGAGAAGCACAGCTGGCACCTCTGAAGGGCTGCCAGGTAGACAAAAATGGGAGACTTGCCGAGATATCTTCAGTAAGCACAAAACCAGCAGACTGTATCAGTATCTTACCACCTGAAAATGTGAAAAAATATTTGGGTGGGGGGAAGAGGAAAACATCCTGAGAATGTAAAAATCAGTAACTACTGGTCTAGCTGAAATAACAGAACACTCTGGAGAAAAAAAAAAGTCTGGGAAAATAGAAAACACCTGTTGACTACCCCAGGTGAAAGATCTAAATTAATAGCATCTGTTGGCACCTTGCAGTGGTGGTGAGCTTTATTCTCTTATGTCTCTATGATATACACATGACTAAGTTTTTATTCAAAATGGAGCTTCTGAGAACTTCGTGCTGTATATATTTTTTACTTTCTCCTAAAAAGGTCTAAGCAAGCTTCGTACAAGATCCCTGACCCTTGCTGGGGACACACGGCTGACTCCAAACTCTTGGGACACAGATCTTCTCTGAAGCGAGACACTTATTTTATGGGTCTCCTCTGGACCCACTTTGGACTTGGTTTAGTTTGTCCTCCCACTTCTGGAATAGCTGGTTCCCCCTCTGGGATATGTTTGTCCTCTCCCTGGAATGTAATTCCTGTCATTGGTACCATATATATATATATATATATAATATCTATTGCTATGTTATTGATGTGTGATTATTGACTAGTCAGAGGTTTATAGTAACCTATCATGTATGTTTACATACATATATAGGCTTGTTTATATGCAACCAAGTGCATATAAAGGGTCAGGTTGCAATTTAAGAATACATGATTTCTTTCAAAGACTTTATCTTCACTGCACAGGTACCTAAATCAAAAGGTTTCCCTACCTTTGGACATGCCAGTTAACCCGTTTCAACCAGGAGGCATTTACACAGACCTGGAAAGATGGACCACTGAAACAGAAATGGCAAGAACCCTATCCTGTGCTACTAAAGACTTCTACTGGGGACAAAGTACAGGGGATGAACTCCTGGATTCATTATACATGGACAAAAAGGTCACCAAGGTCTGATAAGGATGAATGGACCTCTATACCAAGAGGAAAAGTTAAACCTTGATAAACTTCATCCGAGAAACAAGATTTACCTAAATAGAGGCTAAGTGCTCACAAAGCTCACTGGTGTTCTGTTTAGGATNTCCTCTGGACCCACTTTGGACTTGGTTTAGTTTGTCCTCCCACTTCTGGAATAGCTGGTTCCCCCTCTGGGATATGTTTGTCCTCTCCCTGGAATGTAATTCCTGTCATTGGTACCATATATATATATATATATATAATATCTATTGCTATGTTATTGATGTGTGATTATTGACTAGTCAGAGGTTTATAGTAACCTATCATGTATGTTTACATACATATATAGGCTTGTTTATATGCAACCAAGTGCATATAAAGGGTCAGGTTGCAATTAAAGAATACATGATTTCTTTCAAAGACTTTATCTTCACTGCACAGGTACCTAAATCAAAAGGTTTCCCTACCTTTGGACATGCCAGTTAACCCGTTTCAACCAGGAGGCATTTACACAGACCTGGAAAGATGGACCACTGAAACAGAAATGGCAAGAACCCTATCCTGTGCTACTAAAGACTTCTACTGGGGACAAAGTACAGGGGATGAACTCCTGGATTCATTATACATGGACAAAAAGGTCACCAAGGTCTGATAAGGATGAATGGACCTCTATACCAAGAGGAAAAGTTAAACCTTGATAAACTTCATCCGAGAAACAAGATTTACCTAAATAGAGGCTAAGTGCTCACAAAGCTCACTGGTGTTCTGTTTAGGATTAATAATTTAGTTACCTGTTGGTTTGATTGCTTATGTGTAAAATGAAGTTTTTCCTCCAGAGGGATAATTTCAGAACCTCCTCAGAAAGCACAATTTACAGTGTAGCACTAAATATTATAATAGTATGTTCAGAATCAGTTGGCTGTAAAGGACAACTATAGTTATAATACTGAGACACAAGACTCACAAGAAGAGATCTCACCCAATTAGAGGACAATGCAAATGACCCCAGACACACACCTTCAAGAAGCATGCCTGCTAATTTGAGTATGCTTAACTCATAGTAGATGATGCAGTAATTACTAACCAATTAGTGTAAATTCAAGCAGGTTTTTCTAATCCTATCACAAGATAAATAGGTTGTAAATTCTGTGTGCAGTCTGCTGGCTTTGTGGAATTGCCACCTAGCCCCCAGCTCTGCATGGGCATGGAAAAAATCCAATCCCTCCACTCAGTGTGGAACACACTGGTGTTCTGCACAGTGAGTAACAGCCCCACTTTTGGGACAATTTCACAGGAAATTGTATTTCTCTTTGCTGTTTACAAAATCTGGAATCAAAGTACACCATGCTTGGTTCCCTAGAGCTCTTGCACTATGACATGTAAGATAATGCTTATGAAAATATATTTCAAGTGAATAATTACCATGAAAATACAACTAAAAGATGCAAGAAACAAACAATAATCAAGAAAAAAAAACAAAACACGGTATTGCCATTGCCTCTGTAAAAAAAAAAAAAATCACTGCATTTAAGTCAGAGACCCTATCTATTGAAAACAAATATAGTCCCTGCAAAGCCTAGTGGGGGACACTAATGGCTATGGCAGAGGAGTGCACCCAGCCAGGGCAGCCACAGAGCCCAGCTGCGAGCCAGCCCTGCCATGTTAATGCACTCTAACAAGCGGTAACTGCAGCTGAAGGCAGGAGGAAATGGAGTCAGCCATGAGGAGTGGAGACAGACAAGCTCTGTGACCCAGAACACCTGCCTGTGTGCTTCTGATCTACAGCTCTACTTGGAGTGAGGAGACAGTTGGTGCACTTATAAATCAATGTATACTTAAAATCAATGTAGGGTTGGGGTTTGGTTTTTTTAATTAAATCTAAAGCACTGATCACAAACTCCTACTCTTGCAAAAACATACTCTGTCCAGGAGACTTGACCACACCAATGAGTGTTCCTGAAGCAGACAACAGTCTCATAAATTACTTTCTGATGCTCCTGGTCTCCTCTCCCTACCACCACAACCAAATACATATTCTCAGGTGTAGCTCAGTGACTAAATTACTTCATAAACAACTGTGCACCTCTTCAGCAGCTGTGTTGGTCTGATGTCACAAACAACTCTTACAAATATCAGAAGCAGTTTAATGAGAAAAACTGGAATTTATATGCTGCTGGATATGGGTAACTTGAAGATAAATAAATTTATTAAACAGGTTGGCAAGGTGTTAAGATGAAAAATTAAAAGTATTATCACTTCTTGATTCAAGCCATTAGTTCAACTCTAAAAAATAAAACAATGCAAATTTATTAACAATAGCAGTAAGCAATGACAGTTACTCTTTAAAGAAAATCTTCATTAATTACAGAGACTGTGCAGAATCCCACTCCCTGATCAACCAACCAAATGATAAAAAAAACCCAGTTTCTTTGCATACTAGGGCCTTCTTTGTGTCCTGGAGCCTGTCAGACTGCTGATTAACTCCAAAGCTGTTTATCTCTGCCACTACATCATATCAAAGTGAGGGCATACCAAGATGAAACCACACCAAGATGATTAACCTGGAATCCAACCCCAGGTGCATGGGTTTTCCAGCCCTTGGCTCGCTCCACCACGGAGCTCCAAAGCAAGCAGATTCAGCAAACTGATTCAGCTGAAAACTAATCCCCAGCACGATTCTGAACGAACTCTGCATGTCTGATATTTTGTCTCTTGATTTCTTCTACCATCATCACCCACAGTGTCTACCTATTGCTGTGTAGGAGATACTGGTGGGTGAACAGAACCACTCACTTTTGGTAAAGTCATCTCCAGGGTGCAGTTTTCTGATGAAAGCTGTTTCTGACAGGTTCATTTCTGTTGCGATTTTTTGGTGCAAGTCTTCATCCAAGTCCTAAAGATGAAACAATAAAAACAATTCAAAGCAGGCACAAACAAAAAAAAACAAAACAAAAAAACTAAACAAAAAAACCCACTTTGTCAAGTAAATACAATAATTTCATTTTCTATTATAAGAAAACATAGATATATTTTTATTTCAAAATACCTTTTGCAAGTTGAAAGCAGATCTTTAAAGACAAAATGGAATAACTAGTTGGATCATTGTGATACCTATGCATTTCTAATATTTATCTTATTAGTTACCAAATTCTTGGAATACAGGGAAAAATGAAGTGACCAAAAAAACCTAATCTCAATTGTTTGGTGAACACAGATTTTAACTTTTTTAAGTTACAGTTAAAGTCACACTGTGAAGTCATTATTAATGTAATCTCAAAAATAACTACTGTTTTCTAACCAGTGGAAGAATCCAGGCCAGCAAGAGGTATGTAGTAATGGTTAGAGTAACAGCCAAGATGGCTGATCAACCCATACAGCTGTACCCTTGATAGAACCTTTTGAACAACACACCAAGTTTGTAGCCGAGAGGAAACAAAGTGAACCACAGAAGTGCTGGAGCTCGCTACATTCTGCTGTAACTGCTGCAGATTTAAACCAGTGAACACTGAACCAAGAATACAGGAGTTGTAGCAATTGTGTAGAACTACTTCACCCTTGGTCCTTTGCTCTTTCCCCACAACAAGCACTGACTGGTAAAGTTGAGAATCTGCTCTTAGATATTTTAAAACATAAATGAAATGAAGTACTGAGAGGAATTGGTCAGGTTCAACCTCTTCTGACAGATAAAAACTTGCCAAGCTAACATTACTGATTTCCCTTAATAACTTTAATCCTTTCCAACCAGTGATCTCACACTACAGATAGAAAAGTTACTGATGTGGGTATCTTATAGAGCGCATTCTATACAATGAAACAACACTCTAACTTTTCACCTTAACAAGCACCAATCCTTTACTCCAGGGAAACAGTCCTGGCAATTACTCTTATCAGAACAAAGGCCAAACAAAATGTTATTAAACATAATAGAACTTTTATTGAAATACTGCCATCCTGTGGCACTTCTGAAACACAGAAAGGACTTGTTTTGCAATTCCCGCTTTAGTCCCAACAATCCTTGTCAAACACTTGCTGAGGTTCTGAAAGGCACAGAGAACAGTATTGCTGCTAGCTGCACCATACCTTCTCTGAGCTTAGAATGAAGTTATGCCTAAACCTCTGCTTTAACACAATCTAAGCTTTAATCTCAGTTGAAGCCTGAGCTAGCCCCAAGCACTGTAGAAAATACTTCAAAATTTTTTCTCTGAAGGCAACATGCAAGTTACCCTCACAATATATTAATGTAATGGAGTGAAAATAGTATTAAAATGTAATTAGAAGCTCATAGATTGATAGCAAAGTCTGAGAAAGATTACATAGACTTTAGGGGGTCAAATATACCTCAGAAGTGGGGCAGTCTCAGTCATAACTAGCTGATCTGGTAAGTAGGCCATATTCATTCAGACAGGCTTTGAAACACTGAGAGGGATTCGTATCAGTACGAGCTATTCTCACTCACTGCTCCCCACGTTATTAGCATAATAGTGCTGATGGAAATTGTAAGCATGAAAAAATATAAGGCCTTCCATTTTCTAATCCAGTTTAATGATTTGGGTTTGGTAGAAATGGTCAAGAATATTGATCACTACCAAGTGTTCAGAGCACCTCAACCAGGTGTATGTATGACTACTCCCAACTGCACTAAAAATACCCTGTCTCTTTGAAGTAATAAAATCTGACTAGAGTTGGCTCTGATGGTGAAAGACCCAGACCTTGGTCTATTTTTGCCTCTTTCCTTCCACAGAAAGGGGGGAAGGAAGGAAGGAAAAAAACCAAACCTAGACACCAAACCCCACATTTTAACACTCAATTCAAACGCCGTTCAGTGCTGATTCTACATTATTGCATTACCTTGCACAGATATTTCTCTGAATCTGTTGGCTTACAGAATTAGGCCATTTCCTCAACTCAGAATAAAACCAGTGTAGTGCTCTTTAAAAGACCCCAAAAAATCCACAAAATACGTCTTCCATGAAATCATTATGATCAACCATGACTACCCCTGAGGAAAACTAGTGGTTCCTGTGGTAATGTCTCTGTATTCTGAAGCAACAGCAAACACTTGCCAGCACAACTCCTAAGCAAAGTCTAACGCATTGCTGACTGCTCAGGTCAAGTACAGAACACCAAATTCCACTGCAGTCCCTCACACAGAAGATACTTTGTAAACTTACATTTTCAAGCAGGCAAACGGCCGCGGGATTTCCAGAAAACGGACGGCTTGTAAACGCATCAACCGTGAAAATGGGAATTTGCATTGTGCTCGTGTCTATTCAGTCTTGGGCTGCTTTTCTGCGCGGTCCTTACTAACCGGCTTTACCCCTAAACGATCTCAGAGCTGTAAGTTAATGTTTCTCTAGCAGTTGGAGACCCCGCCGCCCCCCCCCCNGCACCCGCCCCATCCCGTCACTCCCGAGCGCGTACACGGACTCCAGCCTCCTTCCACACACCCTGGCGCTGCTCCTTAGAAGAGATTTTAACCTCCCTTGGGCATCACTCGCTCCCTTCCCAGAACACTCTATGGGCCCTTTCCAACACAGCGCCCGGCTCAGCCTGTGCCGCACTGAGACGTTTGGTAGGACAGGAATCGCGCCGGGCTCCGCCACGCTGCAAAGCCAAGGAGATGCAGGCACTGCGTGGGCCTATGCCGGACAACCTTCCCCTATCCTCCTTCCAAAGCCGAGGGAGCTGAACGCCCTAAACGATGCGCACTCGATAGCGCGACCAGCCACAGGCGCTTGCATGAGACAATCGACGCCCGAGGGGCCATTACCGAGGCAGGAGAAACCCAAAAACCCCCCTCGACCCCTCAGAGCTCGCTTGGCGCCAAGCGCACCCAAGGCCCACATGACCGCGATCCGCTGGCGCATGCGCTCCAGCACGCCTCAGCCAGCCTAGTGAAAGGAATAGGCGGGAACTCCCGATTCAGTCTACGGCGCAGGCGCCGCTGCCTCTTCTTGTCGCCGTGGCGCATGCGCGGGTGCCGCCCAGCCGGGTCTGAGGAGCGCGGTGCGGCTATCGCGATACTCGCGCATTCGGGACGCCATCCCGCCTGTGTTGGTTGCGTAGGTTTCGAGCCCGCCGGGTGGTTGGAAGTGAGAAGAAGCTACTGTCCCAGCAGAGGCTCCTGCCGGGGTGCGTCGAGGGGAGTGTGAGAGTCTCCAGGTGAGTGGGGTGGGAGGACGGGCTGTGTGAGCCCCGGCCGGGCGCGCTTGCGGGCAGAGGGGCCATGAGAGCTGGGGCTTGGGCCCCGGGGCCGAGTGGGCCTTTCCGCCCCTCGGTGCGGTGTTGGGGCTGGCTCACGCCCACGGGCTGGCGGGCAGAGTCGTGTTCCGGGAGGATGCTGTGGGGGAGGGGGCGTTGTGGCGCCTCTCCACGGAGCCTCGTTCCTGAGCGCGGCCGCCATTTTGAGTGGTGGAGCCGAGGGTGGCGGCGGCCCCAGGAGATCGGCGGGCGGCGGCGGAGGAGGTTTTAAAAGGGGTGGGGAGTAGGAAGCTGAGGTTACGCGGGCACGGAGCGGGCAGCTCCCCTGAGGGGGAGAGGTGACAGCG
>VXBZ01002983.1:513468-557392 GCA_013399135.1 Heliornis fulica
CTCCCTCCCCGTCCCTTCCCCGTAGGGGTCTCGGTAACGCGGAGCCTCAAGGTGATCTGGCGGTTCCCTGCCTTGTTCAGGGCCCTCGGCATCGCCGCGTTTCCGGAAGAGAAGGAGAACAAAAACCCCCGAACAAAACCCAGCGGGAAGCGCGGCCCGCGGCGCTTTGTTTGCAGACAAAGGAGCGCCTTGTCTTCCCACGTAGGGGCCGTTGTGGGGCTCCTGTCCCTCCTTCACACGCCACGCTTATAAAAGAACACCCCAAAAACCGGCACGCAAACCCGCCGGTAATCCCCGAGCCGCATACAGCGGGTAGTTGGGTGAAGGATGAGCTTCGTGTGCCAGGCCTGCCCACGTGCTGGCCGCCCCCGACACGCTGTGGGGTCTGGCGTGGGATCGGGGGTGTGTGTGTGGGGGCCATTTCGATGCGATAAAGTACGGGGTTAAATACCCGGTAGAAATAAGGCTCATCGTGCGTGATACTTGTTATCTGGAGAAAGCCCGCCAAATTTCTTCCGAGGGGAGGGACTTGGGTATATCTAGAGCCTCAAAATGCCTTCCCCTCCCCACCTTTTGTTTTTGTTTGCTTTCTTTTTGTTTTATTTGGTTTTGTTTTTAGGGTTTGATCGAAATAAAAGATGGACTGGAGTGGAAAACATAACGGGCCAAATGATACAACTAATGATGGGACAGTGGTACGACTCCGAGGTCTGCCGTTCGGTTGCAGCAAAGAAGAGATTGTTCAGTTTTTCCAAGGTACCTCTAGTGTAGTCTATGTGTAGCGACTGAATTTTCTCGTGTCTTCTACACGATGCTTTGTGCATTTTAATTTTTAGTAGCTGCTAATGGGGTGGATGGGGGAGGGATTGTGTTTAAATTAGATTATCTTAAGTAAGAATTATGCCCTGTAAATGAAGTATAAGTAACAGTAGATGTAGTAAAACACACTATGTATCTAATTCTGTCGAGGTGGTAAAATGTGCATAGTGGGGTAATCTGAATTTGTTAGAAGTTGGATCAGTTAAATTACTTGACTGGTAGCTTTATTCATGTAACTTAGGTGGCTGTATTTTTGCATAGCTTAAACAGAAAAGAAGTATGGCTAAATCCATAAATGTTTAATAAAAGATCATTGGCTTGCATTATTGGGTGATGGGGGAAACGAGGTGGTTTTCTTTTTCGTTGTTGTTGTTTAGATATGCTTTAAGTATTTGCTACAGATGGGAATGTTTCAGCCTTTAACACTGTTCCCCTTGATGGGGTTATTTGTCCTTGGGTTAAAGGGTTGGAAATCGTGCCAAATGGGATAACATTGACGCTGGACTACCAGGGGAGAAGCACAGGGGAGGCCTTCGTGCAGTTTGCTTCAAAGGAGATAGCAGAAAATGCTCTGGGGAAACACAAGGAAAGAATAGGGCACAGGTGGGGATGGAGAGTTTGGGATGGTGTTAAATCTTTATTTTTGGGGGTTGTGGGTCAGTAATGCTTTTGGGGGGGCTGGGGACCATTATATGGAACTGGGTGTTTTTAAGAATTGTTATAACTGATCCTACGTTAACTGGGGAAACGCAGTAGATTTGGGGGGTGGGGGAGACAGTATTGTTCTGGGTAGTTTGCTAAACTTGGAAAATTGTTTCAATCGTTCTTGTGTAGGGTAATTTGTGATAAATGCTTTTCAACAGTATGTTTCTCATACTGGAAAGAGACATGTTTTATGATTAGCTTGTACAGCTACAATTTTCACATAGTAATGTTTGCAAAAGTGTTTTGTGTTTCGCTTTTTTTGTTTTAATTCTATACACTTAAGATTCTTACAGTTTTGAGGAGAAACTTAAGTTGTATGGTATCTCTAGTCACTTCTATTGGATTGTACGTTTAGTTATACAAAACATAGTACGGCCTTTTTTACTCTTCAGACAGCTTATGCGTGTGTTCTTATTGGTACCTTGAAAATCCTCTTTTATTAGATACATTGAAATCTTCAAAAGTAGTAAGAGCGAAATCAGAGGATTCTGTGACATGCCAAGAAGAATGATGGGACAACAACGACCTGGACCATATGATAGACCATTAGGAGGAAGAGGGGGTTATTATGGAGCTGGGCGTGGAAGTATGTATGACAGAATGCGTCGAGGAGGTGGTGGATATGACGGTGGTATGTTTATCTAATGAATGGAGGTTCTGTTGTCAGTTTCGTGTTTCTGACATCTTTGTCCAGAAGTAAAGAAATGGCAGTAGCTGCAGTACCTGTTCGGTGTGACGTACTTATCTCCGAGTTTTTGCTTGCATCAAAAAATGTGGCTCGGTCTTTAAGATTAATGAAAGTAATTAGGAAACTGTATTTCCATCAGGATTTGATGTGTTGCTTGCATGCTTTAGTGTTTTGGTTTTGTTGTTTTTTTTTTTTAATTGTGTAAAAGGAACGTTTCCGTTTTACTCTGTTCAGAAATCCAGGTTGAACGGTCTGTAGAGGCTGCTGGAAAACATCTGTGTGCCCAAAGACTGGAGAATTTATGCTTGTGCATTGCTTGGTGAATTTTTGGTGATCATGTAGTCATTGCTGTCTTTCTTTTTGTTGCACAGGATACGGTGGCTTTGATGATTATGGTGGCTATAATAACTATGGCTATGGAAATGATGGCTACGACGACAGAATGAGAGATGGGAGAGGTAAACCAGAAGTTGTTCTGTATTCAAACTATTTTAGAAACCCCACAAAAATCCTTTGAAACAGCAAGACATGGTATTTCCAACACAGAAGTAATCGCTTAAGCCAGCACTTCCAGAACAATGTCAGCATGACTTTTCTGTTTTTTCATGAGGATCTCACAGGTGTGTGGTTTTGTTTTGCATCTTTCAATAGGCATGGGAGGACATGGCTATGGTGTAGCTGGAGATGCAGGGTCAGGTTTCCATGGCGGCGGGCACTTTGTTCACATGAGAGGACTGCCTTTCCGAGCGACAGAAAATGACATTGCTAACGTAAGTACAGTGGGGGAAAAGGCTGTCTGACACCAAGAGTTCACACGTCCTTGACGTTCCTGTTCCACACTCCTCCCGTAAAGCTCTCCAGAGAGTCTCTGATGCCTCTAGTGTATCTGGAAACTCGAGTGACCTTTATGTCAGCTTACAAAGCCTAGTAGTAAAGTGAGTTAAGGTGATGTCTGAAGTAACACTACCAAAGAAGTCAGCCAAACTATATTTAATCTCTGTACTCTCCATGCGCTGGTTGCCATAAAAGGCACACTGGAGAGACAACAGTTGTTGCAGTTAGTATCCTCATTTTTAGGCTTTCAGAAGTTTAAGCGTAACTGAAGATCTCCAGTCTTGTAAAGGAGTGATAGCACATGTGGAACTTCCCACTTGGGTACATGTATGTTGACCTGAGACTGGTTTTAGGAGTGTGGGAAGGCTGTAGGAAGCTGTGTTCAGTTGCAGGGAACAGGTATCCTGTTACTTGTAAGAGATCAGGGGCAGATAAAAGTGCAGCTGCAAGATTACAGCAATGTCTCGTGTCCGGGTAGATGTAGTGTTTGTATAGGGAAGGGTTCTCTTGGGATATTGAGTTTTCTTGGCTTTAAATGTAGCCTTGCTGAGGGGTGCTTCGTCTTTATTATTTGCACCTATGTGGTCCATATGCAGAACTCTGATCTTAAGCTTGTGCTTGTTCTCCTTTTTTTTTTTTTTTTCCCTGGAGTTTTTGGTGGTGTTGGTGGTTTAAATTGAGCTGTATTTTCTTCTGTCAGTTTGTTGCCTTTAACCTCAAGCCTCTTGGAGAACAAGGGCCAGACTTGGGGTGTTGATTCAAAGCATGTTATTGCAAGTTGATGAGTAGTACTTCAGCAATACACCAAAGGCTCGTTTGCATGTATTGTTAGGTAAAAAGGGCGTTAGTCAGAAATGCCACTGTGCCTTCTCCAGTTCTGTAAGCCCAAATTTCATAAGCACAACTCTGCTTTGAGAAATCTGGCTCTGCTTCTTCAAAACCGAAGGAGTTCTTTTCCAGGATGGCATCCCATGAAAGCTTGTTGCTTGGAGGGATGTGTGGGCAGGGATTTGTCTTGTGTCTTTCCTTTTGAAAAAAAGTTTCCTCGAGCTTTATAGCTGGAGCTCTTCAAGTTGTGCGGTCATAATAGATTTAAGTGTAGATTGAATGTTGAAGGTCTGTGGGAAATGAGTAATTTGTGTAGTAGGATGAGCTGAAGTTAATGGAGTACTCCACTAACCGCTGGGGTGAAAAACAAGTGCCTGCCTTGAATTCCACATTAATGGACATTTTATTTGTTGTTTTTAGTTCTTCTCACCATTAAACCCTATAAGAGTTCACATTGACATTGGGGCGGATGGAAGAGCCACAGGAGAGGCAGATGTGGAATTTGTTACACATGAGGATGCAGTAGCTGCCATGTCTAAGGACAAAAACCACATGCGTAAGCCTCTGCCACTTCAGACTCACTCTTTGTGGTCCTCTGTTGTGAGGGGGTGGTGGGGAGAGCAGAGCTTTGTGTCTCTGCTGCTGCTTTCTGAAACAAAATACCAAGTGACGCTTTTTGTTTCCTACAGAGCATCGATATATCGAACTATTCCTGAACTCAACTGCCGGAGGTGGCTCTGGAATGGGAGGCTATGGCCGAGATGGAATGGGTACGCATCAGTTCTGGGCTTTAGCTGACTTTGCAGAGGCTAACGAGTCCTAGGCCTGTAACGATGCCCTTCCTGTTTTTCAGATCAAGGTTACGGCTCCGTTGGTAGAATGGGAATGGGTAGCAATTACAGTGGTGGATACGGAACTCCCGATGGCTTGGGCGGATATAGTAAGTACACCTTGTCTTTGTATTCCTCTTCTGAGGGGTGAGAGGACGGGTAGTGGGCTGTGTGCAGGCAGGGGGTGGAGTCATAACCTCCTGCGGGGCTCTGCGTTGCTGCGGCACATGCTTGTCTGAAAAATGAGTGCTGAAATGCTGTTGATGTAGCGTTAAGTTGTCATGTTCAACCAAGTGTGCTGTACTACCCATCACATTTTTTCTTTTTTCAAGGTATGTATGCGTGACCTTGTGTCAATTGTTTGCAGGTCGTGGCAGTGGAAATAGTGGAGGATACTATGGGCAAGGCAGCATGGGCGGAGGAGGATGGCGTGGAATGTATTAAGGATAGCCTTGCTTCTGAAAAACATCCTGGAAGAAACAGTCTCTGGTCTACTAGACTTTCTTACAAAACTGAATTTCTTTTGTATTTTAAGAACTTTATAATGACTGAAGGAATGTGTTTTCACAATATTATTTGGTAAGCAACAGATTGTGATGGGGAAATCGATTTTCTGTAGGTTTTATTTGTTGCATACTCTGACTTTAAATAAATTTTTATATTCAAACCACTGATGTTGATACTTTTTATACTAGTTACTCCTAAGGATGTATTACATATTCAGGACTACAGTCGGTTTAAGATGTTGTACTATGGTTCAATAAAGGTGGTTGTACTGTAACTCCTATGAACACTGATTTGGTTCTATGTAATCTTGGTGTAGTGAATGAGTTTGGAGAATTAACTTGTTTAAGGGGAAAAAGGTAGATGAGTAGATTAGTTTATTTGGTAATGATCTTTCCTAAATCCTTTTGATAAGTTGTGCGTGATAGTTTCACAACACGGCACAGTGCCGTGGAGGCTCAAACTCAGCGTTCTGGCTTCTGTCCTTGTACTCCACCGCCTTTGGCCACCCTCACCTGCACAGCTGTGCAAAACCAGTAGCGCCCGGGGTTTGTGCCTTGCCGAACTGCGCGGCAGGGCCTCCTTCCACGCTTTGCTGCAGAACTGCAGGTGCTGTGTTTCACACCTGTGACTTCAGATCAGATGAGAACATGATCGCTGCTCTTGGCTAACGTGAAAGGGGTCAGATGATAGTTGATTTGATGCTATCTCCTTCCTTGTTTGTTGGGGAAGAGGGGAGAGTTTGAATTAAGTTAGACTTCGGGTTTTTTCCATGGAATTACTGTATTTAAACATGGTTCAGCTTCTTTACTGCCTGCACAGAGCTAATTTGTCTGTTACTTAAAACTTGACAAGCCGTTCTATGGATGAGCTCATAGAAGCACAGCATCTCTAAAACAACTCAGCCCAATCCTTCCTCAGTAACACACAACCCAAACACCTTTATAAAGCTTGTGCATTTGTGACATGTAAGATATGTAAGAAACTATTGTTTGAAGACACTTAACATACCTGATGTGTAATGAAAAAAAGTATTTATTCTTCTGAGCCAGTGTGATCTCCCAAATTAACTGCTTTGTCCTCAATGCCTCCTTCAAAATGTCAAATGTGATCTTGGGTATTGAAAAGTCTGTCACCTGTTTTGCGCTAGTACTGTGTTATATATGTAATAAATGTCTTCTTGTGGGAGAATGGAGTTTATTTCACCAGAGAGTGTGTTCTTGTGTTGAAGGGACTGGCAATGATTGCTCTGAGGGTATCTGGCAGAGGAAGCTTTCCAGGACTGGGAGTACTTAGGCGATGAAGGGGAGGGAGGTGATGAGACTGTGATGCCAGTCATAGTACAGGGCTTTGTTTTGAGATAAAAAATCTAGTGCGCTCTCGGTCTGTTGCTGGAAACACTTTATGGAAGTAAGACGACAAATATCAGCACAAGTCAGTCTGGTTTGAGGAGAACAAAACCTTGCTTGAGGTAGAGGATGAGAACATGATACATCAAAGCCGTGTTTTTTCTGTCGGCGTAGCAGATACCTGTACACAGCTCTGTACCCTGTCCTTGCTCAGGAAATACTCTGTTCCGTTACGTGAGAGGGAACACTAACGCCTCCTTGAGACTTACCTCTGGAGAGCTGCTGGGACCAACACCTCTGGCTATTCCACATAGCCAAGCGATCCGCACAAAGCGCGCTGAGCTCGAGTCCTGATGAGCCAGATGCTGCTGTACAAGATAACACGCCTAAACACAGGCCAGGTACGTGGTTCAACACTGAGGCAGCGTGTGCCGTTTTGGTCAAGGCTGGAGTTGCACTTGAAGGAAGCAAAAGACATCTGAATAGTTACTGCTTCAGTGACACTTCCCCACACAGACAGGGCAGAACAGGAGAGGAAAAGACAGTCGTTAACTAATAGCAATGTAATGTATTGCATCTATGCACTGCAGAAGCGTAACGTGGTTTTGTTTTAAAAGATCGCCTGTTTCACAGTGAATGTTGTTGAATGATTTTTTAAAGGTTACTAAGGAAAGCAGCACAGATAGGACTTCTTATCATGCCCGAGCCCTGCTGCCTCCACACCTGCCCTACACAACTCACCTGAAAGGCTGTGAGTCCTTGCCCGAGGCAGGTGAGCAGCCCCTCGGCCTGTTACATCATGAGCAGGGTGGCTCCCCACACCCAAATGTCAGCCAAGACTCTAACCAACAAGTCAGAATAAAACACTCAAAACACCCTGAGTTACAAATATAAAGGAAGTGACGTTATTCCCACATTTGAGTAGCAGGTCAATTAAATTTATTTTTTCCAAAAGCTATATACAGATTTACAGGTGTGTGGTTTGTATTTACAAAAAGTGACATTCAGTAATTTAGAAAACATTTTTCTTTACAAAAGCTACAGAAGCGATGACACCGAGGCGGTGAAAAGAACAGCTGCGTTCACCTTGAGAACAGTAACGAAATGCCAACCCTCAAAAGACAAAGCTAAGCCAAACACAGTGCAAGAACTAACAGACTTGTTTCGCAGCCTCCTTTCCCTTCTCCCATCAGCAAACCCACTCCAAGCCCGTGGCCCAAGGAACTACCACCAGGCCAGCAATTCCGCTGATGGCCCATCAGTGCTGACCAGAGCATGGAGACTCCATGAGGGGACCCACGAGCCGCTAAGGGCAAGAGGGTAGATGATAGGTTCTAGTGCAGTGCCGTGGAAGTGAGGGCAACTTTTCACAGGGTGTGTTACTGTTTGCCCATGGAAAGGATAAGGACTTACATCGGGGAAGAGTGGTCAGACCTAGATGTACTCAGGAAAATTAAGAACATGAAAGGAAAAAAGGAAAAGAGTAAGTTTAGGAACAAACAGTTCCCGGCATTTAATCCTAGTCTGCCACGAAGGCAGATTTACTCTGCTTCTGGAGCTACACAGTGAGCGTGTACAGGCAGGACTGGCATGAAAATAACACAAAGCTGTTTGATGTCATACAGAAACCTTGGGATGGACATCTCTCTTTTGATAGAAACACATATATGTCAAATTAATGGCTAATTTTAAAAAGTAATTAATCAAAATGCATCTCTTCCTTCAAGAGCCTAGAAGCACAGCTCGTTACCTGTCAGACTAAATCTCCCCGTACGCCTGTCACTAGAGACCAGAGTCATTAGTGCAATATTCCTGGATGTATCAAACCTTGGAACCAAGGGACAGTAAACAAATAGGGTATTTGGCACTAACTGACCGCACCACTGCTGTAACTGCATTGCTTTCTAAAAAATACGATTTAAAACTAGTGACTGCTTCACAATGGTGTGGCTTCACAACAGTGTACGGCAGGCACGTTCTGCAGCAGAGTTTGGGTGGACTTGTTGCAGACTAGCCCCTGAAAGCAGGTAAGTGTGTAACCTTTTTCAAGGCTGCTCTAACAACTAAGACACTCATCAGATACATGCTAACACCGAGTCTCCTCCGTAAACTGCCCCGCTTCCTCCAGAGGAGCTCCTGCCGACTGTGTTTCCAACACGTGCATCCTCTCTTCCGTGTCCCGTTTCTCTCTCTGTTTCAAGAGGAAGCAGACCACTGACTCCTCCAGTACCTCAAAACCACAGCTCTGGATTGCTTACCTGACACTCTGGAAATACTGCTGGACATTCTTTAATGGTTTGTTGGGTGGGGGCTTCTTGTTTTTATACAGGATTAGCTAAATACCGAAAGTAATAAGTAAACTGGAAGGTTATGGCACATTAGAAGAGCACCTCTGTATCAGTATTGCGTGGCAGGAATCGCAGACCCGAACAGGCTTTGGTGAAGAAGGCAGAGGTAGCTCATTGTCAGAACAGGCGTTACAGAAGATCTCACCACAGTTTCTACAATGATGCTGGGAAAACAAAAATGGAATTTACGTGGTGATACCCTTGATCGCTGGCTACCGCTGAACAACACGCAGACAGCAGTCTGAAACCCGCTTCCTTCCACTTTGGTCTGAGCACGGTACCGATTTTCAGAAGATACATCATCTAAATCCCAATCAATGATGTAACAGACTGTGGCCTGCCTAGGGCTGCACCATAAACAGCTGGTCTGTCTAGGACAAGGCGTGCGTATATATTTCCTTACACTTGTATTATATAGGCATACACACATATATATGCTTTAAAGCTTTAGTTCAATCCCCGGATTAAGAACATACTCAGCTATATACAAATATAATACTACAACGATACTCGAGACAGTGGAGGATTCTATCAGGTACCTAGCTGAGATTTAAAATAAAATGGTAAAATACAAACTCCTGCAGATATTAATAAAGCATGGGAATTAACAAAAAATTTACTTTAAAACTACAATAAATTAGTAACTTCTTAGTATATTTTATTTTTTAAATGCCATAAAAAGACTTCTACGTGTGTCAAGCTGTAACAGTGCCAGAGCTGAACAAGATGGAGGTGCCAATTGCACAAAGTGAGAGGAATGATTTTTAAGTCCGTTCCTTTGTGGCATTCACCAAAGGGCAGCGTTTCTTTCCAAATTAGGGCCCAGGTGCACTGTACATATCAGTGAACTCGAAAGACATCTCAAAAAGAACTGTGCTTTCACCTGAGCACTGGCATTTCTTGCCACAACTCTGAGGTAAACAGTGTTTTACTCAAAATACATGTAAACAAATTGGAAGAAGAATTTTGTTAGAAGTTTTACCTTCCTCTTGGAAAGAGAAAATTCCTTCTCGCATAGCTTGCAATGTGTAGCCTCTTTGTCCTTCAACCAAACCTGGCCCTGGAAGAAAAAATGACCAGAACTTATTTGTATCTGATGAAGTTGAAGATTGGGATGGGACAACTCAATAGCAGGACATTTACTGCCTGAATTGATTCATGTCCTGAGACCAGCCTAATGTCTTAAAGACACTCTAAAGCAGGACACATCTGCTCCAGAACACTACAAAACCTTCCGAGATGCAACAAAGCAGGAACAAGTGCAAAACAAACGGGCTGGGGGTAGTAAAGCTGGTCAGTGGCTCAGCTGGGAACAGCAGAAATGTATCCAAGTACCAGGGCTGAAGCTATTTCCCTGCCCCTCATGCAGGAACAGTCCCCAAGATATGGGGAAGCAAAAAAAAAAAAAAACCCTAAAAAAACAACTCAAAACAGGATGGTGTCAAGAACTGTTAATTTTCTTTTCAACCAATTAATAAAAACAAGAATCTGGTCAACAAAACCATTTCACACACCTTTACCTGGATGGAAATAACAGGCAAATTGACATATGACATGATGGAACATGTGCAGACACAATCTCTGCTATCAAGTCCTCCCTGTATATTAATGAAGTTCCGACCCTCCTGACATTACAGATCAGATTTTCTCAGCTTCAGTGCTGCAAGCTTGCTTACTTACTTTCTAGGATGATCAAATATTTATTGATCACTGAGAAACAGTATGAAATTTGAATTGTGCCTATTGTGTACGAGAGCAAGGGTGCAGCACTGCAGGAAAGGGGTCAAAATGCACAGCTGTGCCTCAAATGAGAAAATACAGGAGCAACTGAGTACCTTTCTTCTACAGGGAGTCTGTGGCTCTCCCCCAGAGGAGGAAGTCATACAAAGACTCTCTTCTGAACAGGGTCTGTTGGAGAGAAGTCTTCTTATGCTTGTGAAATATTTCAAAGGGAACAGTCAAAACGAAAAGTTTCTCTTTCCTCCACATGCTACTAACCTGCAGTGCTTTATTGGCTTCTTTTATATCTTCTATTTTCAGCTTTGATCTAAAGAACAAGATAAAGCTACTTCAAACTTCTTTATTATCAATTACAGTCAAACAACTGAAATATAGTTGGTACCTTATATTACAGGGGCATCCAGGAGATGCAATCAGTACCATGCCTGCTGCAGTAAGCACTATGCAAAGACAAGCTCTCCCAAAGAGCTCAGAATCATAGAATCATAGAAAGGTTAGAGTTGGAAGGGACTCCCAGAGGTCATCTAGTCCAACCCCTCTGCAAGAAGCAGCAGGGACACCCCCAACTAGATCAGGTTGTTCAGGGCCTCATCCAACCTGGCCTTGAACGTCTCCAGGGATGGGGCATCCATCACCTCTCTGGGCAACCTGATCTTTACAGGTGTTTTTACAGAACCTTCTGAACACCTGTAAATTTGCTCAGGGATATATGACTAAGAGAAATTTGTACCATCACAGCTCTGTGCAAATACCTAAAGCTCACAGCACTGGTAAAAAAACAGAAGCAAAGTTTCTGCACTTGCACAAGTCCACATAGAGCCCTTACGAAGAACCCAGCCTCCCCACAGCCACCCAGTGCCAACCCACTCGGAATCGGCTGAGTCACCACATACATCCCAAGTTAGTCTATAGGGCAGGGACGTCCACATTAGTTGTGCCAAAACCACTTGGACGACACTTGAACACATAATGATGATGGAAGCTGTGCTCAGAGCTTACTACACCCTCTACTGACTTAGCAACAGCAGCCTACGATGGCCACACTGCAGCTTTGTATCCTGCTGCTGCTACCTTCTACTTTGGGTTCTTCCTTGGGAATGTCACAGCTCCCTGCCCCCAGCTCAAACCCCTCCTAATGCCACCAGGCTCTTTTAAACCAGGATTTTCCCAACAATTACCCACGAGATCACAGCTAGCCCACCCGCCAAAACTAAGCAGACCTGACCCGGCCAGACATAATATTGGTAATATTGGGGTATAGAGCCCAGTTCACACCACCACCACCCGATTATTCTTCCTCATTCAACTCTACATGAAAAAACAATCATCATCATGGATAATAAAATTACTCGCTCAGCTTGGATGCCAGTTCTTGGAGAGCAGCTTCTTGGTCTTGACATATGCTTTTCAGTTGCTTGTTCTTTTCCTGAAGCTTAAGGAATTCCTTAAAACAAATCAAAACCAAACAAAAACTCTCAGTTATTCTCAAAATTCTTTCTGCATAGCTCCCGAAGCTGATCTATCTTAGCAAGCCCAGAGAACAAGTGATCCATCACACTCTCCATTAAGATTCCCAACTCCAAGATGAACAGCAATGATTCTGGAGTGAACTCTTGGATCCCAAGTATTTTTGCCTCTACAGAAAACAGAAATGACTGATCGCAGGGATCAGCAGCACTGTACAGCCACATGTACCAAGTCAGAGAGAAGCTGAAGCGCTTTCTAGCCTATGATAAGACAGTCCTCAATACAACTGAGAAAGGAAAACAAGGATTACATTTTTCCTTATTCCACCATTCTAATCCAAAAACCAGAGAGCAAAACAAAGACCCATTATTTCTGTAATCTATTTCTGAGGCTCTATTAATCTAATTGCTCTTATCTACTCGCAGAGATTCTTGAAAATACCTCATCTAAATCCACCAATAACTTTGTAGTCAGTTTCTAAATCACTAGTCAAGTTTTACTGCAGAATTTACTTTTTTAAGGTTAATTATTTCTTGGGTCTCTATTCTCAGATGAGATACAGCTTCCTTTTCCTTCTGAAGATCATCTTCTAAGGTTTGCCGCCACTCTTTTTCTATCTTCAAATCTGTTTCCAGCTGAAGCCTAGAATGTGTAAAACAAGCAAACAACAACAAAAAAAATCACTGTATACAAGAGTATCATATTTAGAAAACAAAATTAGTTTATTTCTGGGTGCAATATAGTACTACAATAATTGATCAACTGCCACCTTCTCTAGAACAGAAATAATGTGTCAATATCATCGTATTTTAGACATGGTGTAATAAATCAAGCAAAATGCCATCACTCAGAAAATGCTTTTAAAACAAAATGTGTTTAAAGGACCAAGACCATGGCATCATTTTGAAGAGCTGACCTTTGTAATAAATGAGCAAGAGAAGATTAACCACAACATTCTAAGGTGATTTTAAAATATGCATAATGGAAAGTCCCCTTAACCTTACATAGCTTGCTTCTAAAACAAACCAAGCCTCCCACGTGCGCTGCCGCTGGTGCTGAAGGCGACAATTCCATAGATCTCAGGTGCCCAAAGAAGTTATTTAGTGTTACACCCTTTGCTATGCATCTTCTATTTTAGGCTAAGGCTTTAGGTGCTTGGAACAGAGTTGAAAATAATAGAGGAAGGGCTTCAAATGACTCTTTTTAATGAGCTTCCTACATAGCTGAAGTGCAACTAAAAGGATCTAAATTCTGTCAGTTTAACTGGAGTCCAGTTCAAAGGAATTAGGGCTACTCTGATGGAAGACCCACTCAGCTGGAATTTCACTATTAGGTTTGTGGAACAGTTGGTGTTTAGGATGTTGCGGAGAAACCAAAAGACCTAAACCTTCTAGATTTAAACTGTGCCAACACAATAGAGAGGAAAAAAATGGGAGTAGACATGCAAGGGGTTTGGATGGAAAACCTGTTTCCACATTAACTTGCCTATTTTGAAACCCAAACCATTTTTAAAGGAAAGACTTCCACTGCGGGGCACTACCTCAGCATCTGGCTGGAAAAGATCAAAGTGAACATGACCTTGAGGTTTCAGAATTGCAGAACTCTAGGGTTGGGGTCTGAACTGTTGTTTGGCCAAAATCTGCAAAGATGGCTGTGGTGTTAAAGTGAACATCTGTCATGACAGTTAAACAAGCTTATTCACATGCAGAGTGGTAGGAGAGCTAATAATTGGATTGGAAATCATTAATTTTTCAGTCCCAATCCTTGTCGTTCCACAGATTTGCACTGTCTTAAATAATCTGCTTGTTATCTTTCTGAAAAGGGAATTTGCCTGCTCTCACTGGGAGCTTTTTATGTATTTATTTGCAGCAACACTGAAGGATTTAGCAGTAAAAAGGCTAGAGAGTTGGCTTTTATATTATGTTTTAATATTTATGATTCCAGTGGACTTTTATTTTTCATTTCCTGCACAGTGGTAAGTTAAACCACTTCTACCTTAGTCATAATCCTCATCAATTAAACTAATTTTATGACAATTCTGTTTAAATTCATACTACTACATACTTGTGGGCATGGCTAAAAGCGTGTATAAACTACACCACATCTTTCCCCCCAGTTACAACATTTCCTCGTGAATTAAGCTGGCACTTTTAGACAAAAAATAATGCTCGTGCTGTTCTTGCCCCTCCATTCAAGCTGCACTCCATTTTAGAGGTGACTTGCTTGGAATGGCCCATTTTCTCCCACCTTGCCAGTACCTAAAGATCTTTAGCATATAGATATACTCACAGCTGTTTCTCCTTCTGGGAGAATTCTTTCTGCAGACTTTCAGATTTATTCACATACTCCTGCTTAAGTTTCTCGTCCTCGGCTTCTGCCTCCATTTGAGCCTTCTCTGCTTGCTGCAATCTGGTGTAATTCAAATCAACTTTGGGTAAAACTGAAGCTAGAACTAGGGTGTAGAGGGTGAAGAAGACAAATAAAAGAAAAATGGGGAAATAGAAACATTTCTAAATAAAAACAAAGTTTGGGGGAAACTCACAAACTCAAACGAGAAATCCATACAATGCCTAGAGAACTAGCTCCTGGTTTTGTCATACAGTAAGAGAGTAATCACTGGAAGTAATCACTGGTTTATTTTATGCTCATGAATAACAGATGCCAAAGCATGATGATACATATTTTAGAATTGAAGCATATACCTTAATGCTTTCCACCCCCCTCGTCCCCCTCGCCTTTAGCACATGTTCATGTGTTATTTTTGGAAGTTATTTTCCCCCCACCCCAAATAAATCCTGCAAAAGTCCTTGGCTTGTACTAATCACCCACTAAGAGAGGGCAGAGCATGTGTTGTGCAAAAGCAGCTCAAAACAATTCAGTCATAAGGCTGAACACAGAGCACTGCAATCAGACAGCAAAGAAACTTAACTAGACTAATACAAGATGCACCCTGACAAGTTCCACTACATTTAGACAGCTACCTCAACTACATGATATTAGTAAATTAATTTAAGTAATCTGTATTAAAAATAATGCATTCTTACACTGGTTAAAATAGCTCCATACTATAGACAAAATAAACTGGTTAATCAAGAAATGAGGGATTGGGTTTTTTAATTTAATCTTTCCTTTCTGAATTCCAGGGGTTTGTTTTTGCTTCAGCTAGCACTTCCCTTGGAATCCAGTAGTTCACTGTGCCTCCCTCTCTTGGGTCACCTCTTCAATCCAAAGAAAAAAAAAAAAAAACAGGGCAGGGTGTGTGTGTAACGTAACCAAAGTAAAGTGGAAGTTGTACTGTATCATGGTTACACATCTCGATGATGAGGCTGGAGAGTAAAAGAGCCTGTAAAATACCACTGAACATCCCTACCTGCTGCGCCAGTTTTAACAAAAGTGTTTCCAGGAGCTCTCAGATAAGTGGTGGGAGAAATCTGAGATAGAACCTGTGCTTGACTTCTCACTTCCCAGCAGCTAGCTGAATGCACAGTAACAACTCCCAGCGCCAGCTAAAAAGAAACTACGTCAGCAACGCGTCTGCATTTGTGCTTCTACTGATGCCGCTGCACTAGCGGGAATTCCCACAGCTGCCAGTGAGCTCGTGAAAGCAGAATTCCCACAGCTGCCAGTGAGCTCGTGAAAGCAGACTGGGATTAAACTACCCTGTAAAGTGTTTACTGTCTCATTCAACAATACCAGTCATTTTAGGAACATTCCCAGTGCTGTTTGCAATGGTAAACAGTGCACAGAGGCCAACACATGTACGGGAAGGAGAATACTGGGCAGAAGCAGCTGTACAAGACAGTAATACCAAAAGCAAGCTAACCCCATCCCTAAATCACAAAGTAAACTCAGTGTGGTCTCTACAAGCAAGTGAGAAACGTGCCAGCCAATGTGAGTGACAGCCCCATCCGCTAGACCAGCACCGAGGAGAACTGCACCCCTGGAACTCAGATGGGCGCTGAGCTGCACCGAGGTCACAGCAGATCTGTGATCCAGATGACACTGAGGCAGGTACTCATTTGCATAGATGACTGTGAGATGTTTAACGCCCCCACTTCTGCTATGGTCTACCTCCTGCTCCATTCGGCGTTTCTGGTTTGGGTTTTCTTTGAGGGTGGGATATATACTTAAGTATTTGCATTTTTTCACAGCCAGCCCACGTGAAAGGCTCTTTGTGATTCCAAACCAAGGCATAAGGCAATATATAATCACAGAGCAGTAACCCTGTCTGTATTACTGCATCCTGCCCCACTGCTGCAAACATAGACCTTTCTTCTGCTTCAAGACCCTCGTCTCTTCTCCCCAACTGCCCCTCCACAGGTCTGAGCAAACAGTGCTCATCAAGCACAGCCAGCAGCTGAAACTCTCCTACTGCTGCAGGCAAACAGAAAGCCAAGCTGTAAAGATGGGGAGGGAAAGGGGCTGGGCAAAGCCACGGATTATGTTTATAGTGCAGACAGACACAGGCAGGAGCCTTAGCTGACAAACAAGCTAGACAAGTTCAGGATCCGGGCCCTGAACATAAATCCCTTTATTACTGCCACTGTAGCTGTCACAGTGCAGCTGCTCTAGGCAGGAATCGCAGCTACCAAACCACTAGAGAGTGCCACTCTCCCTGGCTGCAGCCCCATCCAAGCCCAGGCTCCAAACACACTTTAACTCCATAAAAATATTTCACATCCCACCTCTAAAATGGAATTGTGCTTTAGCTGTTTTATCCCCAAACCCTGTAAGTCTCCCACTCTATGTACTGAACATGCATGTCAACAACACCCTCTTTTATTAAGTATATTAAGTATATTTAAGTATATAGCACTCAGCTGCCCTTCACCTAAATTCCTGTCACACTGTTTAAGAAAACAGTGCTAGTTAAAACAACAACAAAAAAAAAACAACAGAAAGCATGCTTTTGGGACCAATGCAGTCTAAAAGTGAAAGAAATAAGCAGGGGAAATACTAGTCAGAAGGGCTACTTTTAAAACCTGTCAGTATCACAGAGAATAGGAAAAAATCACTAGATAGATGGGGAAAAAAATGTATGGTCCAAGTAAAGATAACTAATCTTTTAAAATAAACTTTGACAATTAAGAAGTGGTTAAATAGCATTTAAAGACTAGCTTACATTTGCTTAATAATAGTGCAATAGTTTACTTCTTTACTTTTTTATTTTAAGGGGGCAAAGTGAGATCGGAGATGATGTTCTTTCAGAAAACAAAAAGGAACCCAGCTACAATCAGTTACAGTGCAGGATTTCTAATACCACTTTATATTTAAAATTTTAATCTGAAAATTCTTAAGGTGTATTTTATGAGTAGTTATTTAAATACAACGGATCTGGAGGAGCTTTCAGAATGATATATCTTTGACAAGTTTATACTGGTGCTGAGCTTCACTGCTGGCACATTTGATGAATGACATTGCAATAGTCCTAGTTTGAGTTAACAGATCTTTGTCACTTCATGAATGCAGTGGACAAAAATCAAAGACACATGAAGGCAGCAAAATAGTAAAAACAAAAATTGGGATAAAGGATAAAAAGAAAAAGAAAAAAGAGGGAAAAAGGATGTCAATAAAAGAATATTCATGTCACTGTTTTTTTAATACATAACCATGTTTTTCATAATCAGATTTAAATGAAGAATAAAAAAAAAGACATGTCAAACACCAACATGAAAGGGCATATGGGTATGTTATAGTTTACAATTAAGAAGATCAATGTTGCATATAGGCCACTAAATAAAAACATATGAATCACATTTTAATATTATGTCATACATGCAGTCTAACCATAATGTAAATTAATAATGTACTGGAATTTTAGTCTTTCACTTTTCAACCTTTCCGTGTAAGAACTCATGATGTCACTGAAAATAATGCTACTTCCAAAGCAATGGACAATTTTAATAGCTTTGACAAATACAGGAGTGATCCACAAAGCCATTAAATGTTTATATTAAGCACATGCTTAAGTATAAGCAAGATTAATGCTTTGGTTGCTATTGCATTTCATTCGGGGGGTGGGGGGGGCGGAAAAACAATTAAGAGGTAATAATGAATCTGGATTTTGAAATAGCTGAAAGAACAACTTTTGGTATCAACACCAAAACCTAGGACAAGGAGAAAGATGGTGAAGGAAGAAAACTGAAAGATTAAGTTTGTATTTAAGGTAAGTGTATTTGTTAAAAAGAAGAAGAAAAAACCCAGCCAAAACAGTAAAGCACAAGCTAAAAGTTTAAGATTCAAAAAGCGCTTTTTAAATGTTCTTATTTAAAGTTACACATCAACGGCAACTTGTGTGGGAATGCAATAAAATATAAGGGGATGGAGACACAAATGAGGAAAAACAAAGATGGGCCTGTACCTTTGTTCTAGTTGTTTCATAGATGCATTAATTTGATTGGTCTTATTCTCTAACCGACCAATGATTTCACTCTTTTCTTTCATAGCATCTTCAGAAACCTGCGGTACAAAAAAAGGTTAAAACTGAAGTAGGTACAGATTGCACCATTACCTCAGGGGGGGCGTTTCTTCAGTATCTGAAGGGAAAAACATTAAAACAGCTTCAGGTCTTGCCTCTTTTCAAACAGTCCATCTAAAAAATGCAGATGACAGCACTTAAAATTGTCTGCCTAGCAAATCAGTACTTCTGTACTTTGTAAGTGTAGATGCTTTGTAAGTACACATTTTGACCCAAACCTTTTGCATTTAGCACAATTCTGTTTTCCAAATGCCTGTCCTTCCTTGGAAAGTTCAGATCTCCTCTTTAACTCCTCACCAAGTCCCTATATTTTCCTGGAGGTTTTTTAATACAGCACAGGCCAAATGAAGTCATCATCACTAGATAAACTATTACTGTCCTTATTCCACAGAGCACATTATTAGGCCGTGCTGTTTTTCTCATTCTATAAGCATTAAGCAGCTGCCTTAAGAACCCCTTTGCATGAAATCACGTGTGCATCGGTAATGATCCGAAACGACAAGCTGACCTACCAAGCAGAAAGAAACCAAAAGTTAAGAGAAACAGCAGTATTTAACTAGACAAAATGGTCATGCATCTCTCTTGCACCAGTCAAAGTTCTATCACCAGTTTAACAGCAAACTGTTCTGTTACCTGCAGCTTTTGATACATTTCCATGTTAATTGCTTTAACTTCATCAAGCTGCTGTCGAAGGCCTATGAGGGTGTCCTGCTTCTCATGGATGTCCTTCTCCAGCAACTTCATGGCGAGTTCTATCTCATGTTTCATACTAACTTGAACCACTAGCTCATTCTCCATATCCTATAAAACACAAACACAATGCAACACAGAATATTTAACTGATTTTGCGACATATTATCTATTTAAAAAGACAAAAGTTAACTCTAAGGGATCTGCAGCACCACTCATTTCACCACTGCAGAAATTCTGCCTCTCTTAAACTCTGCAAATTATTTACCACGTAAGAGTTACACTCTCGTGTACTCGGTGGGGCTTTTTAACTTTGGGAGAAGACAACTCACGTTATAATAAATTATTATGCCGGCGTGGCAAGCACTAATTACAAAATCAGAAGTAAAGGATTTCTATTTTCAGAAAAAAGACTTAGCACACATACAGAGCATATGGTATTGCTAACGACTTACATAATTTTTCTCAAAGAAAATGTATTTTCTTTATAATGTTTTAGCAATATTGTTACAGGAATATTGATGTATTGATGGCTCCGTTAAAAAATCCTTCTTATTACAGGCGGTCAGAGAAAAGGCAATTGAAGTCGATGAAAGGCAGCATCTAAGCTCAGCAAAAGCAAAACCATAAGCATTTATATACTGACTCTTCTCAAGCATAATCTTTTCTAGAAGTGCTGTGTAATTCTAGAAAAAAGACAACTTACTTGTCGAAGTTGTGATTCTTCTCGAAGCTGTCTACGTGCTTCATTGTACATTTCATCTAAGCCCTGCCTGGAGTGTTTGTATGTCTGAAGTTCTGCTTCCACATCCACTTTAGTTGCCTACAAAGATAGAATCTCTCTTCAGCACGAGCTAAGCAGTCAATAGGATGAATTCAACACTTAGCAGGGCAGGAAGTTTAAAAATACTTTCTCTGTATGAACAGCGAAAGAGCTGGTTCTGCTCTACGGTCATCAGTTTTATCATGAGATTTGAGTAAATCTAGCAAAATAAACATCTGTAACAGGCCTTCAGTACATCAATCTAGTACACAACTGTTTCAGTACTGAGCAATCCAAGCACCTGCTTAACCTGGGCTTTTACCAGTTAACACACATATGGGAAGCTACAAAACACGTAAGGAGCTACAAATCATGGCTTTAAATAAAGGTTCAGCAATTGCACAAGCAATTACTCCAAATCACACCCCATATAATGAGATGGGTCAGAACAGTTTGCCAACTAATATATATACAACTTTTGAAAGATGTTTAGACAATATTATCTTAAATGCTCTTAGATATAGCTTACAGTTTAAAGAAGAAAGGAAGAAGGGAAGAAAAGCAGTAAGAAACACAACGAAAATGCTACAAAATTTACATGGGGTTATAAAACAACCTAGTGTCCTGTAGTTTTGATATATTTATGTCATTAAAAGGCTTCTCAGATCTAATAGGCCCTTTCCCTAATAAAAGTTGTTATAGATTTGGCTTAGCTACTCCTTAACTGAATTTACACTGTAAGAACATTAACTGAAAATGAATCACACGATGTTACGATGTCAACTATATTAAAACTAACATACCTCTAGATGATGCTGTGTTTTCATTAAAATCAGGGTATTTTCACTCCTTAATTGATGGTTTTCTTCCTGAAGTTTAATTATATTGTTTTTTGCTATCGCTAACTGGAAAGAAAAAAAAAAAACCAAACAAAAAGCAGCGTGACTACTTTTTTGAGTGGAAATATACAAAAAAGTGTTGTGATGAATACAAGACCATGAAATTCTCTCTCCTGTTCTCTCAGTGCAAACAGAGGTTTAATTCTTTTTGGAGAAAACAAAGCTCCCAGCTTCAGTAATGAGCCACTTTCATTACACAACAGCACGCGTATTCAGGATACCTCATTATTTCATGTCTGACAAAGAATACACTTTCTTTTCATTACTTCATTATGACTTAAAGACCGTCAGTTCCCTTTCCTCATCCTATTTTTTTTTCTTTCCTTTTGGATTCACACATAGCCAGTTTTGTTCTCTTTTGGGCATCTTAAAATATCATAGGGAGCAATTTATGTAAGACGACCTCTCCCGGATGAAAAGAAAACCTTCACAAAAGAGAACATTATAGCAGGGCCCTGCAGTATATAGCTTAACGTTGGAATTATAAGACAGCTGATTAAAATAGGGAGGTGGAGAGTTAGGCTGAAGGCTTGTAAAGGAACTACAATACTCTGAGAATTAGCACCTTAGAAGTTTTCCTTCTGTCGGGGTATACTAATACCCGAAGTGAACTAGCTATCCCTTCAACTTCAGTTTTACACTTCATTATTTCTCAATCAGCTTGGATGAAAAAAATAGTGTTTTCACTAATAAAGCTAAATATAATTGAATACAGGCTATAAATACAAAACCAATAAAGTCTAAAAGCTGTATATAATGATATAGTAAATAAGCAACAATCCCTTGGCTAAAGCTGATAGCAGTAACAAAACCTGCTTGCTGAACTACTTTTTGTCTCTGCAGCAACTGGTGTCATCCGTTATGGACTAGTCATCTGCACAAAATCAGACTGACAGCTAGCATCAGGAAGGGCTCCGCTTTAGGTTTTCTCCAAAGTGGGAAATTTCAATGTCTTACAGAATTCATTTACTTATACTGCAGTCTACCCAGGCAAGCTGACTCCAAATCTACTGCACCTTCTCCTCAAGTTAAAATTGTTATTGCTCTCTGTGTTATACAGAACTCACGTACGCTAAACTAATGTAAATATATCCAGAAAAATAGTGTCTGGCAGTAACTACAAATTAAATTACCTCTTCGATCAGTTTAGTGTTTGATTTCTCTAGTGAATCAACTCTTGCATGTAGACTGCTAACTGTGCTACTGAAAGAGAAAAAGCAAAAACATTATTCAAAATGGCATCACTACTCATTTAACCAAGCTCAGGAGCTTCAATGCTACGTAGGGTGAGGAATGTTTCAGTGCTAAAAGGACTACTCCCATTATTTGAGGTTTTCCTAAATGTTGGAAGACTAGTCTCTCTTGTTGTACATATAAATACATTTCTTTCAAAGTCCCACTGTCATCCCTGTGACTCAAATTCCTGGTTGGGTGTGACTTTATGCATATTCTCCCTTTTCTTTATCTTCACAACTACAGTGTATCCAAACATTTAATGAGTTCCCTGAAAAGGCAGTTTACAATCTTGTTGGGCTTCATCCATATAAAGAAAGCATTCTCCTTGTTCTCTTCCTCCAAAACCCATTTCTTTTATAAAATTAATTGCTTCCTCGCACTTTCTGAGATTTATTCTCAGGCTACCTCTTTCCTGACATTTCCTGACTTAATTTTTCTAGGCTGCTCTTCATGCACAGAAAAAACCCTACTCTCAAACACCACTTACTTTTCCACAGATTTCTAGTGTGGTGTTCTCAGAAGTTCCCATTTCATTAAGAATGGCAAGATAGAGGAGATGAATTGCATTGATTCATTCCAGGATGCATGAAAACAAACAGCTGACTTGAAATAAAAGAGTTGTTGAAAAACTGGTTTACAAATAATTCCATGCCTAAAACAGTGCACAAAACATACTCAATAAACAAAGGCTGATGTGCAAAACGACAGCTATCAATTCTAAACGGTGATAGTTCTTCTCCACTTTCATTTTGCTCATACCTGATGCCCTCAGTTATGTCCCATTGAAGGTTTCTGATCAGTGACTGACACAATTTCAAATCAGAATATCTTTACCCCAACAGCAGTCATGTATAGTTACTGCTAATGATCAAACTATCAGCACTAAAAAAAAATTATTAAAATATGATTACATTTCAAAATGGGGTCAAGATCAGCTATACTACATATTCTACAGAAGTTCTTTGTGTGTTTGTCAAAGTTTTTTTGTTTGGTTTTGGGGGGTTTTTTGTTTATTTAGTTTGGGTTGGGTTTTTTCCTGATTTTTTTTTCTTTTTTTCAGTTCCTTGCACTGTTTCATACAATACTCCTCAGAGAATTACAATTGCTCTTCCTCTACTTGTATGGTAACAAACACAGTGGCTGAAGTATGTTTGCTCCATCCAGCAAAGTAAGGGGAAAGGCTGCTTTCCTGAAAACTGTTTTTACAGGAACCATGACCTACAATGAATAAGTAGTTTCTAGCAAGCAATGAACCGATTCAGCTTGGGTCTGAAGTATTAATACTGCAAATGAAATTAATATGAAAGCAAAGAAACAAAATAATGTGAGTTCACCCAGAACACTCAACAATACTTTTTGAAAACTTTTAAACAGAATGCAGTTAAAAATCCATGTCAAGCTTCGCATTTCTGTGAAGCTACGAACTGCGAGGACCTTGAGCAGTTTTGGCTTAATGATTTTTTGTTTCTCTGAAGAATAAAGGTTCTGTCTGTCAAAAACAAACATGTAAGAACTGAAACTTCCCAAGTCTCTCCAGAAGAGTACATTCTCTCCAACCTCACCATACCCTCAGTCTAAATATAACTTGCACCCCTTTCTCTGAAGCTCTCTCTCAGAAAGCTGTGGTAGAAAAGGAATTAGAGGTGTTTTCCCTATAAGCCTGGACTGACATGCATATTTCAAAGTAATACTTACTTCAGTTGTCTGTTTAGTTCTTCAACATAGTTCTTCTGGTCCAAAATTGCAGCAATCTGCTCATTTCTAAAGCAAGCACATCATAAAATCAGCTTTAAAAAAACTTAGTCAACTAGGTACTGAAAATATACATATCCCTCATGTGAGTTTCCCTCTTAGTTGTGCTTTTTAACAAGGGATGCAACTTCATCTCACCATAATAAAAGCCAGTAACTTAGATGTAGTGACATCAGTGAGAGACAAAATCCCCACTATTTTAACTGCAAACAATTTCTCTACATGAAACACAACACAGCCTCAAGAGAAAAATGATGTTTCTTTGCCATAACTCTGGTTCTCTGAAATACTGAGTAAATGCCAAGCTGAGGGCTTTAACATCAGCAGGTCCTTCTCCCCTGCCACCTTGCAATCCTACTGTCCAACAGGTGAAGGAAGCAGGTGATATTGCTGAGGCTTGCTCCAGAGTGCAAATATCCATCCAGCTAATTAGTAATACAGAACAACGTGGCATACATTTTTTTTCAACATTGCGAGATCAGAAAAATTTATCTTTAGAGAACCTGACTGACTTCTACAAAGAAGAGGTCACCAGTCAAGACATTATTTGATAACATGCAAAAGCTGAGGTATTAGGTGAGGACATACCTTTCTTTACCTCCAACGTCTTCGTCACTCTTTAAATACATAGAGAAATCGATCACCCCGACCTAGGGGAAAGCAAATGTATAGAGTTTCATATCATATGAGTAACTGCTGGTGCTATTCATGGTCTTGTATCACATAATTACTAAAACCTCAGTTGCATCAACTTTTTTAAGACTGGTTCTGTTTCAGACAGAAGCTCAAAAAGCATAAAAAAATCTTGTTTAGGATGTTAAAAGGAATCTTACATATTTGCTTTAAACAAAATTAACAATGTGCCAGGTACCAAATCTAAAAGAAGTAACTTCTTACCTCTGACTGAGCTTAGCCAAGAACTTTCATTTGGGGAGTTATCAGATACTACTCAACCTAATCACAGATTGAGCAGACTTATGATACTTTTCCTGTAGTGTTCCACATGATTTCCTAACCTTCCAAAATTATGTTTCCTCCATGTTTAGCTTTTCAATATTCCTTGCCAAATAATTTTGCCTCTCCACACTTGCTGATTCTCAGGTGTGCTAACTTAACTGCATTTGTTTTTAATAACCTTTCTCAACCTGAGTATAATAAATTTATTTTCTATTCAATTCTAATTCAATCATATATACTATAAAAAACATTACCATGAGTTCTACTTCCAATTTATGAAACTGTTTACTTTACCAAAACCCTTCTTATCTCTAGTAGCTCTTCACAAAACTATTTCAATTTCTCCAATCTACTGTTTCCTTTCTGATCTCCTTTTAACTTTTAAATACAAGCACTATCAAGTCTCACATCTCCTTGGTTTCTACCATGGTCTCCTATGATGTTCTTCTACTTGTTCTTTCTGTATCTTTCCTAAAATGTCTCTCCTCCAAAAGCTTTTCAAAAACCTGATTTTTTATTATTAACATTTCTACAAAGAAGTAAAATGTTATCTCTAGAAAAATTGCTTTAATTCCCCTGTGTGCATACACACATTTAACCACTGAATAACATCCTTCTAACATACTAAACCTACGGTCCCATATGGGACTTCCACCATCCTTCAGAAGTTTACCTTTCTCCCCACTACAACTTGCTTCTGCTGGCTTCTTGGAGAAGGCACCTTATTTACATCACTCTCCACAAACAGAATTACTCTAAAATCTCATCAGGACAGCCACTACTACCTTCTCAAATCAAGTTTTATGCCCCCTTGAATGGCAAAGCCACCTAGTGACCTAGATAACAAAAGTGTGGCTAGCGAAAGATGTTTTCATTTATAATATAATCACATACTACTCAGTGCTAAGAAAAGCACGCTGCTAAGTCTTCTATAATTGCAGGCCTCTCAGTATTACATCTTCTGGTAGCCAAGAATAGAGCCTAAAACATTAGCCAGTAACTAGAATGAAAAACTTAACCCTATGATCCAACAGCACACGTACCAAATTAGCTCTAACTTTTCCTTGCCACAGAAATTGCTTTTTCATCAACACACACTGAAATAATCCACAAAAAACTGGGAAAAAAAAACACTGAGAATGAACACAGCCTACACTTATTTATAAATACTTGTGCATCTGCCTTTAAAATAAAAGCATGAAAACTTTAAAATAAATGCATGAAAATCTGAGATTTTCTTGGAAAAGATCAAAGTCAAAGCACTGTGCAAACGAGGAAGAATTCTAAATTTTTTTTCACAGACTGAAAGTGGTCACCCTCTCAAAAAGTCTTCTACAGTCTACACTATAGGAAGCAAATTTTTGTTTCAGGTCCTTGAAATGTTCCTATTATGTTCCAGAAGAACAATAAATTACCTGAACAGAATAATAAAGCTGATCATGGAATTATACTTCTCCCACACAGGAAAAGGATGAGTTACACAATTAAGATGGAAAGAATTCTGCACTCCTGCTATTGCATCCATCATATTGATGACATAAAACTTCACTGCCGCGCTCTGACAACGCTCCCACCGATCCACGAGCTGGATCACATGCAACAGTCTCCAATAAGTTTTCAAACAAATCTCAACTCCATATATTACTTTACCTGTATTGACTTACTTGTGAATCTAGGTCTTCTCCCTTCACACACAGGTTAGCATCTATCACGTTTAACCCAACTAACAGCCCAACGATCACTGCTCCTTCTTCCTCCATCATCAGTGCATGATACTCATAAAATTCACTGTCAAAGGAGAAAATTGCATCTTATTGCTATATTTACTTCCAATAAACTAATAGTAAGTGGCAACCTAAATCTGAATTGTTTCTCATATTTAGCCTTATTCCAATATCTTTAAAGATTAACTGGGTCTGCCCATAGTTTCACCTCATAAATATTTAACAACTGAAAATGTGTGGTTTATCTCAGAAGCTATTAAATACAAAGATACTACCTTTGTAGTAACAGCTGGAGGGCTGACAAATTGGGGAGGCAAGACTTATTTTGCCTTAAAAACCCCAAAACAAATGACAAATAAACCCTGGAAAAAAATGTTCTTCCCCATACACTTGCTGTTAGCCACTTTTGCATAGGATACTGCAGCAGTGGATGTTTGGCCACAATAAGTCAGGCAATTCTTATGCATAAAAAAAAAAAAAGGACCTTGTGTGAGAAAAGGTTTGGGCTTTAATGAACATATGCTTGGAATTAAAGAAGCTAAGAGATAAAATGGATAAGAGAAGATAAACAGGAAGGCCTAAAATACTAAAAAGGTTTCTGAAAAAAACCCCACTACATTAAACAACAGAACATCAATCTTTACATCCTCTTCCCTGCATTTTTTACATAAAGTTTTATACTCCGTGAACCGAACTGTACTTCCAGTGGAAAGTCCATAGCAGTTGAACACCAATGCTACTCTGACCTATCTGCATTATCTAGGCATAGGAAAAGCCTTACAAATATGTATGAGTTATACAACTGAAATTAAGATGCCAAAGTTTTTTTCCTTTGTGTTTCTACCATCCCATCAGCAAGAAGTTATACTATAAGAAACTGATGCCAGTTTTAGAATTGTGAAAGAAAATTGAAGGCAATCATCCTCCTTGCAATGGTAGCTCAGTAGGAAGCCATTCACATGGTAGGGGTTTATTAATCTCCTCCCCATTGGTTTCCAGTGGAGGAAAGCAGCAGGAGCCCTCCCTCATCACCCTCATTTATGAAAGGACAGCCAGGCATGTTGCAGAAGGCACACCTGCATGATGGGGAGGCCAGGGTGTTTGGTCCCTCTTCCCCAAGTTCTGGAAGAAATCAGCCCACAGGCCACAAGCTATACCTTGCTACATCAAAGATACGCTTAAAAGTAGCAAACAGGTTTGGGTGTGGGGTTTTTTTATGAGACTTAACCTCTAAATTAAACTATAAAGAAAACTTAATTGTTTACCTGAGAAGATCTCTATGAATGATCAAACAGCGAAGATAATCGGCCATTTTCTTTTGCATTAGTGCCAACCGTAACCAGGCCCGGGCACGGCCCAGTGGTGTTCTGAAAAAAGGGCATAAAAACAAACTCCCAAATCAACAATATGTCAATTAATTCACTGCCATAAGCATCTTATCGGTCTATTGATACAGCAATTGATATTTCTGAAAGGGTATTTTAAGCCATTAGCTGAGCAAAGCAGCCTGGGAATCCATAATGTGTAGGCTTTTACTCCAACCTTTGGGGTAGTATCAGAAAAAAATTTGATCAACTCAGCTGGGCTTGGGAGCAGACCCTGTTAAGACCAGGAACAGAGAAAACACGAGAGCCCAACAGCAAAATTAACTGTTTTCTCAGAAAGTGAAAACATGCAACTTTCTACAAGCTGTTGTATTTCAGTGTGGATTGTTCTCATGATGTAGGTGGCTAGCTGCAGGGAAAGGATTTTTAATACAGGCACTGTTTTCCTCTAAGTATCTTCTTACCCTGACAGCACCTGTAAAGATGAACTCCTGTTTCTAGCTGAAGTAAAATGCTGGCAACAATTCAGGCTCCTTTCCACAACTTGCTTAGAGTCTTCAGAGGAGTTCCAAGTAAAGGAACCAAATGTTCAGATGACACCTCACCATGCAAGCTTGTGTTCCCAATCCTATTCTCTGTGTGTATACAACACATACCACATTCTAACTCATACTTGTTTACAAATGCTTAGAAACACAAGTCTAAAAGATGCAAACGTATGTAACTGGCAAACTTTGATATCTGACAAATTAAACTGGGATCTTTAGATCCTCTTCTCCTAGTTTATGCATACTCTGAAGTTGTAAGCACATAAATGCAAAAAACCCCAAAAAACACCAACCAAAAAAACCCAACCCAAAGCCCACATCGTATCAGGACAGGAACAGTGTAACATATTTGGCAAAAAGGTATTTTTCATCTGGTCTGATACAAGAGTAAATAATCATTTACATACCAATGTGCTTTAGATAAGGTGTGAAGCTATACACTCTAACCATTATGCAGCCACGTACAAAACACAATATAGCCAAACCCTTTTGGAATTTAACGTATGGCAAATTGTAAAGTTAAATACTAGAGCAAAATGCAGAGAGGTGCAGAAGATTGCAGTTCATGGCATTAGTTTACATTTGATTATGACCCTACACGTAAGAATCTGAAAAGCTGCCTAATGCTGTCCTCTTCAGTATGTCACCTTTGGTTTTTATACAACCTTTGTTGACCAGACTCACATTCGCTGCAGTTCGAGACTGCAGACTGTTTGAAAAACAACCTGTTCCTCTCTGCACTGTTTTGGGTCACTGTTCAGAAAATACTTCTCCCAGGAACACCACAAAAGAACATAAAAATACTAGTTTTTAATCTGTTTTGTGCAGAACATGGAAAGCTATCAAGACACACCTGTGCTCTCCCTTAATATTGTGTGCTAGTTGTTCAAAGGCTTGATTAATGCCAAATGAAATCATGAGACATCTCTAGTTCTGTCAATCCCTTTGTTTTCTTGCCACATTTTCCCTACTTACTTAAGGCCAGGTAAATCTCTGACACTTGCTGCTATTTCCTCAGCTTCTGGGTATAACTTCTCCACAAGTTCCAGAGGACCCCAGATGGTTTTATTGTAACTTAGAAAGGATTTTCTTACTAGGGAAAGAAAAATTAAGTAAATTAATTAAATTAATGGCGTAGCTTCATTCAAAATAGCTGGTGTGACCAAAGGGTTAAATCCTCAGCCCAGACTTCCAGATAACAGATAGGACACTGTATCCAAATCCATTTTCCAAATTACCTAGCTGTGAACACAAAATAAAATTAACATAGAAATGATGACTAGCTACACACATACATGCAGTTGTGGTAATCCCAGGACCACTTAAAACAAATGGTATACAAAAGAAAAAAATGTAGTAAAAAAGGAAATACATATTGTGAAGTATTAACAGTGACACTTAATTATAAAAGGTGACAATTTAAGCATTTTCTTAACTTCTTAAAGAAACAACACACTCTAATTTTATCTCAAGAAAAAAAGAAAGAAAATGGGCATTTTTGGGATGAGAACTACACGGTTAAAGCAGTTACCACACCTTTAAGGCCATGCTTCAGGCAGTGCTCCATGACAACAAAGAACTGCTGCAAAGGTGGGTAGTCAGAATCCAAAGTTCGGCCAAAGCTCAAGGCTGATTCGATGAGTCCTTTGATACTCAATTTAGCCATGTTCAGTAAATTTGCTCTTTCTACAGCTGTAGGGTCCTTTACAGCTAAGACAACAAATAAGGAAAAAAGTTACGGTTCAAGTGTTTGGAGAAACACAAAAGAACAAAATGCTTTATGGCCATCTTTTTCAACGAGAAACTTATCTTAATTTAAATAAACACAACTTAATAATTTAGTAAGCGCGGTAAGCCACCATGTTACAGAGAAGCATCCACTCCAATTAACACCCTCACAGATCTTACAATGTTTTTAGTAGGTACATGAGAAAGCCAGGCCAGAAATGTCAGTTCTCAGGTACTGTGTTGACTCAGTGCATCTCAGGAGCAGTCAGTAACTGCAAATTAACACAGGTATCAATGCTGTGCTAAAAAGCTCTGCTGCATAACAGCAACAAGGGCCCTTACCATGACATCAAAGCAGTGTTCCTCTTAATGCAACTGTTTGGTGTATTATAGTGTACCTACAGAAACAGACATTATATTTCTTCATAACATAAATTCTTTCTGCTGTAGTCCTAATTTCAGCAACATGAACATGTGCTTTGCTTTGCTTCTTAGGCTATACATAGTCTCAAGCAATAAACCTGGAGCAGTTTCAGGAAAATATTACATACTGGATGCTGAAATTTCAATTTTGTCATATAACAACAAAATAGTTTCTACACAGTAATGTTTAAAAAACCCCCATTACTGTAATGTTTAAAAACTAAAGGCTTTGTTTTAACTTAAAAACAGAATTTTTTATAAACTTTATAAAATTTACATGACAAAATTTACATTTGATGATTAAATGTAATCAGTACAAATCCCATAGGTTTTAAAAATCATTCTAATCTAACACAAAGGACAAGGTTCCTCCTCTTAAAGATCCAGCTACTAAAATTAGAGGGCTCAGGAGATTCTCAGTTTATTTTCATTTGCAACAAAGCATTTCCAACATTCAGGCCACCATGTATTTGGTCAAACTGAAAGAGAGACACAACAACCCACTGTTTATTTGCCATATTTAAAGTCACCTGATAAGAAGCAAAAAAAAGTCGATAATTAACTGCTTTCTGCTATTTGCAATCAAAGTAGCAAATTAAGTCAAACCAAATGAAGAACACAATCTTTTTTAAGGCAGCAAGACCCAGATACCAAAATTTCTATACAGATCCGTGTCTAATAAACTATGTGAACCTCTTTCTCTGTAAATTTCAGTACTGACACCTGACCTTATCTCTTTGCACACCAGAATGCATAGAGAACTGTATATAAAACCAAAACCAACAAAACCAAATCACTGTACCAGACATGCACTTTCTCAGTTCCTCAAACAGACAAAATGACTTGTATTATTTCTTGCATACCACAGCTTTAGAAGTTTAGGTATTAAAAATCTAAAATATTACTTTCTAATTTTCTGTATATCTGTATATATAACTGCCTCTCAAATACCAAATTACCACATTACCTGTTTTCCGGGGAAAAAAATAATTCTTAAGCTGATGTACCCAAGAGGACCTCAAAAACTACTTTCATAGTCTCCCGGTTTACCAGCACGACAACAGAAAACACTAAAAGATCTCAGAAGACACAGCAGACAATTAGCGACAGTGGTCTGGTAAAAAATTACCCAGTTGGTAGTCACAGGTCCCTAGTTTTTCTCTTGACTTCCTGCCCACTCAGCGGCTGGGGACTGAACCAACCCTACCAAGAGCAGCATCAGTCCCCCTGCCTGGAACAGATGGAGGCTTGCAACAACGGGAGCATTTCTGTTGGTAAAGCTCATGTTAAATTTTTTGGCTTTTTTTTTTTTTTAGTATTTGTGCTAAAGGTGAGTGTACTATACCAAAAGCTGTGTTTGGTTCAGAGTTCGGATGGACAGCTCTCCCTTGTCGCTGTGCATTCAGTCTATTTCCCCAAAGGCATTCTACAAATTCCTTTTTGAGGTGACCTCCTTTCGACTTCTGAAACCGATCCTCCCCACAGGCAGATTTCCACACTTATTGTCCTTTTAACCACCAGCCTCTTTGCATGGTCTTTCTGAGGTAGAAATACGTTCTATATTCATTTCAAAGGATGGTCCTACTTGCACACAACTATTCAACTGCTTCTTAAAAATTAGGCGTTAGGATTTTACGTGGCATGTTTTCTAGTGACTGCTGCTCACGGATCGTACGGGGTGGTTTGCAGATTCACGGAGCAAAACGAGCTACAAAGGGCTCTGAAGGGCTCTTCTCGCCCCAAAGCAGCAGCCCCAAAGGACTATCTCTGCAGGTCTGACTAGCAAGGCTTGGCCCCAAAGACAACACTCCCCTCCCAGTTTAGATGAGCAGTCAAACCCTTACTGCAAACCGTATTTGTGACGAAAAACCCAAACCCAAACCAACAAGACCCAGCCAAGCGTGCAGTCGCTAGAGCTACGCAAGGTCGCCCTGTGTCACCTGACAGCTAACAGAACACCGGCATTTTCCTCCAGAAAACCCTGCTCAGCAGCCCAGACCCCTCATCTCCCCAAAGCCCGGTTCCCCGACACACTGTCGGGTTTCCTTGAGCGCCGGCCGCTCAGACGGAGCTGAGACGGAGAGAAGCGGGGGGCATACAGCCCAGCCAGCGCCCGGGCCCCCTCACCGGCTGACAGACCGGGGGGCCGTGTGCCGCCCCCGATCCCGCGGGCCACCCTCAGCCCCGCTCCCACCGCAGCGGACATTTTCTGCCAGCGCGGGCGCCACCGCAACGCAGCCCGCAGACGTTTCCCCAGGTGCCTGAGGGGCGGCGGCCGCCTCCGGCCCCTTCTCCCCCTCCGCTAGCCCCGGCGACACCCACACCCAGCCCGGTCCCGTTCCCCGGGGTGCCGCAGCCATCGCTCACCCATGGCTAGAGAGGAGGAGCCGCGCCTCAGCTGCTCCCTGCGGGCCCCGCAGCTCCTCCCGTCCCGCCGCGCCGTGGGCCCGGCCCCTCCGCCCGCACCCACGGGCGCCCCCGGCGGTGGGAGGACCCGGCCCGGACCCCCCTCGGGGACTGCAGCGTAAACTTGGAGTCACCTCAGTGACTAAAAGACCCAACCCCTAATATTTATTCCAAAAGTAATTCTGTAACAACAGTGGAAAAGTCAGTCAGAACAAACGAGGTTTCTAGAATTACGTTCAATACCTTAAGACATGTTAAGTTGGTCTTTTCCAAAACACACATCTCACCTACCTCGGTAATTTTAAAGTTTTTATTACAAAACACCCTGACATTTGAATCTCACTAGAACACACTGCAGACCCTGAGCTCTGAGGTGTTTAACACCAAGCAGTTTGGTGACAGAGGATGGGGAGCTCTGCCTGTCCTCACTTCACCCTAAACACTAGCCCTTGTCTTGCTTCATAACTATTCTAAACCACACTCTTTCAAACCCTCCCGTGTTTGGAAAGGCTAAACCCCAGCATGGAGCAGAACAGAAGGGTGTCCTTCAGCACTCTTGAAGTACACACAGAACCTCAGAGAAAGAGGACAGCAGGGCCTTAGAACACAGGCCACAGTTCCCACAACTGTCCTAAGAATTTAAACAGATAGGCTTAGGGTTTTTAACAGCCATAACAGGCTTTGATCCTTTCAGTCTTTTTTTTTTCTTGTAGTAATTAAAGTAGCCCAGTAACGCATAATACACAAAGGCAATACACAGTCTGATGGGTTGTTGGGGTTGCGTTTTTTCCCCACTTTAAACAAGATATCCCTTTGATATGAGTACTTTAGAGAACCATAGCTCAATGTTGTTTGAGACTACCAGATTAAAACATTAAGACATAGCTCTCTGCTCAGTCCCATTTTCACCATGCAACAAAAAAGTGTGCATTTAGAAGTAGATAAGGAAACTGGGGATTGTTCTTGTGCCTGCTTCTCATGTAATTTTGTGGAGGGATGGCAGTTGATTAAGTTTTGAGTAGCATGCAGATAGTTTCAAGATAAGCATAATTTGGTGTAAGAGAATAAAATGTACACACAGACTGTAAACAGGGAAAGTAACTTTTCTGTTCAGGGATATGTTATTCTGAGAGCAGTGCTGTAGTAAGAGTATTCTTTACCCTGATTTCCTGATCTTTTGCAAGACTCAAAGCACATACAGTTGATGAAGAAAGTCTTTTTCACCTGAACAAGAGGATAGATTATCCTGTCAACTTTCAAATTATTGTTCTACTCTTCAAAATTTGTATTACATAAAGCAAAGTGTTAAAGTATTAATAACCGTAACAAAACCAACATCAAATTTTATTATTCCAAACACATTAAAAAGTTAGGAAGCAGATTATAAAGACTGAAAGTGCCCACATTTGACATCTACAAGTTTCTCTGCAACCATACACACACAACTACTTGACACAGATCCAAGAGAAAACAAATACAAATGATTCTGAAGAACCAAAAGAACTGATGTTTCCATGAGCAAGCTTGGAAAGGAACTTCGCAACAATCTGGAGTGTGAGGTAGTATAAAGGAACTAAAACAGATCTGTCAAGTAAAAGATAGTTTGTTCGTACATATGCTGTCATCTGAAACAGAACCTGAGCATGTAAACTTCTTAGTCACCAAGCTGCATCTCTAACCTTGTTTCCTAGGAATTTTTTTTTTGAAGATCAGATAAACTGAAACCAGAGTTTTACTATGATCTTCAACTAGGCAGCATTCCACTTTAACAGATTTATCTGCTAAATACGTTAGCTCATGAAAAGAGATTGAGGCAACATCACATTTCTCCCATATGCATAAAAAACTGAAAGATCAGAAAAATCATCAAGTAGTCTTCACAAGAAATCAATTACATATAAAGATATAAAAGACTCGGTGTTTAAAAAACAGAAGCATACTTTAAAGATGAATGTGGGGACTGGAAAAAGAGAAGTAAGCTTTTCTTGATTTTTCTCCACAAAGAGCACAACACTGCAGTATCTTAATTAGGAATTCTAATAAATGGAATTACTGTATATAAACTGCATTTTAGAGGCTTTTATACCAAACTGAGCCCCAAATACTAGTACTCAATGCAGCATTGGTTTACTATTCAGTCACTGATGCAGATAACTGTTTCTCAAGATATATGTGAATGTAGAAGGAGCTAACCAGTAGCCAAACAGATTTTTCAGATTTCTGGTAATAGAACAACCACTTTAACAATCAGCTTAAATCTTTTACTGAAAAAGAAACGTTTAAAATAGTTTAATAGGATTTCTGTTTTGGCTTCATTCAGACTAAGCCACGCACACTCACACTTGTTCTCCATTAATCAGTTATTTACATTAAGCAGCACCAGGAGAAAATACAAAGGCTTTGACAACTCTCCATCTTCACAATCATAAAATGTTACACTTGTGGATACTGTCATGAGACCCCGCTGGAAGATTGAAGATGTAGTAAGTTAAGGAAGCAGTTCAGTAATACACACTTGCACAAAGACACAGAATCTCTTTGACTAGATACTGGTATTTGCAAAGAAAGCAGCTAACAAGGTCTTTCCTATTTAAATAGGAGATGGAAACAGTCATAACTACAGCAAACTCAGCAGAATGTCAGAGAGAAATTAAAATTTAACAAGTACTCTGAAAGTTACACAACTTTCTATTCTGGTAACATTATTAATGAACCACTCTCTCACCTGATATGTTTAATGCATGGTACTTCAGAGAAAAACACACTGACATTAAGATGCCTAGAAACTAGGGTGAGAAAAAAACGCAAAAGCATTGAACATGAAAAATTCGGGGCGCAAAATAAGTTCTGTCAACATTTACTTGCAATTCAGCATGGACTTTAGTCAGCTTTTGAAGATAACGAAGGCTCTAAACCCACCTATATATCAATATATTTTTGGCATATGGAATTTGGCAACATGGTTCAAAATGTGTAATCAGTGTTAAAAGCATAACATACACAAAGATCTTCCCATCCTTATCGCTAGCCTCAGTAAGTGAGTCTTACCTTTCCCTGTCACAAAAACAGCATGGAGAAAAAGGATATCATTGCCTCAGACTGCAAATGGCAGAGCAGCTTCTCCAAAGGAGGATAGCGGCGCAGGGATGGAACGCAGCCAACCATGATTAATTTGTGCTTGGCTCTTGTCAGAGCAACATTAAGACGTCGCCAGTCCTTCAGGAGGGTGCCAAGCTGCTAAATAAATATGATTTACTTTTATTTTTTCTGCTTTAATTTCAGAATTTAAATAGATGTATTTTGAAAATGACGTTCTTAACTATTAAAACTGGTACTGAAAGTTATGATCAACTTACATTTTCATCGCTACTGTTCCTAACAAAAGATACTATTATGATACTTTTGTCTCTTCCTTGGTATTTGTCTACTGTGTTGACTTCCACTCTGTTCTCCTTCAATTTTGTCATCAAATCAGTGATTGTTTTTAACTGATGTCTGTATGGTGATATAATGCCGATGTCTGAAGGCTTACAGCCAGCCTGAATGAAGAAGAAACAGAAGAAAAAAAAAAATGTCACTGTCGTTAGCTTGGGATACTTGTTATTGTCAGAAGACCCTTGGGTGTTTGGGTTTTTTGTTTGGTTGGTTTTTTTTTTAAGCAGTGCTGCAAGATACCAGTTCTACACGAAGTCATCAATGGAACTCTAGGTATAACTGGTCCTAACTAAAGAAAAAATATTAGTTATTGCAAGCTCCCAAGCTTTGTCTTAACCTAACAAAGAGATAATCCTTGAAATCCATGTTTTTCTTCCTGAAACTGCATGTTCAGAATGTTCCTAGTATGTACTACTCCTGAAGTTGAACAGATGACATAGGGAAGAAAGGCAAACCCCCTCCCCTCCCTCACAAGAAAGGCCTCATCTCTTTAAAGTATTGGGCATCCAGCTTTTTTTGCATCCCAAATCCAACCAGACAAGGGACAGAAAACTGAATGTGGACATCAAGATCCTCCTTATACTAACATGTAGCAAACCTTTCATTTATCCTTAAAGTTATCCCTCCAACAATAACTACACACCACACAAACTCCATTACTATAGCAACATAAAAATGATTCATTGTGAAACTGCCCCTCTGAACTATGTACTAACTGAAACATACCTTAATAAATAAGGATGTGAGGAAGAGAACTAGTTTAGCTTCTGTCGCATTACTTACACCACCTTTTTCTGCAAGCTCTGGGGCTGGAACCTTTAAAAAAAAAAAACAGAAAATAATTACTCTTGCTGACTATAATGGCACAGTATTCTGATCCTTAATTTACTTCTATCGTACATGGTTTCATAGTAACAGTTTTCATAAAAAATAAGCCTAAATATTTAAGTTTTACGGAGTGTAAGAGCCTATACTGTAACATCAGAGTACTGCATTCACAAAACAAGTTGAAACAACTTGATGAAATGAGTACTAGCAACTCACTTGAAGAAACCACTAAAGCAGTTTCAGGGTAAACTATACTTTAAGAATAAGCTATACCTTATATGGGATTTTTGTTTTAAAGCTTTCCAGAGAATTATGTTTACAGTGAGTTTTCCCTATTTTCATAGCAGAAACTATTTTAGTTTTTTTAAATGTTTGCAATTCTACATTTAACACTGCAGTAAGAAGTATCCCAAATTGTAACATTAAATTTAGCATCCAAGATTAAAAAAAAAAACAAACAAACAAAATACAACAGCACTTGTTGAATTTACCATTTCTTAACTCCCTTTCCCTGTATCACGTGTGAACAAGACCAGAAAGCCAGGAACAAACTTAGAATGTAAACTCTTGTGATTTTGATATTACAGTTTTATAATTTATTCTCTTTAATTAGCTGTTGCCTTCTCTAACAATTTAAGAATTATCACTAGCAATTAAAGTATTGCTGATATTATCCTTCTAGTCAACAGGCATGTAGGTAAACACCTAGGGTCAAGTAACAAACCTCTATTTAAAAACAGTCTAAAACTGAGTATACACTAAAGCTGCCTCTACTTGCTAGTGTAGAATTCTGTTTACTACCTTGCTTGATCACTACTTCATCCATTCCACTATTTGCCTCTGTTACTAGTGACATGTATCAAGGTTTATGTTCTAAAATGTCACTTGGTTCAGCTTGTTTTCCAAGTTTTATGACAGCATTGCTACATAAAACCCATGTGGTATAAGTCTGAGTTAAAGCAACACTCAGAATCCTGCTACAACTAGCTTTACTTCTCCAAACAACCACCCCAACACCTCAATGGCTGAATTTGGAGATTACGTTCCACACACGAGTGAAATAATGCAGTTAAAATTTGTAAGAATATTCCTGTTAAGTGGTAACTGCTTGCTAGAGTAGCAGCACTGCACATGTACATGGCACACTGTCAAGAGTCTCTACATCAAGAGCTTCACAAATCCAGGACTTCTGCTGCCTGGATAGCTTGTTAAGTGTAATCTATGCTCAATGCCTAGCACACCGAAGCATCACAAAGGAGCAACAAAAAATATAACTGAGATGTTGAAACCCATTTGTGATGCTGCTGCAACTGTATACAGTCTTCAAAGCAGTACTTACATAAACATATATTAATAATAGACAGCTGCATCCATAGGTTTATTTTACTATTCCAACCACATACAAAGAAGTTGGCTGTATTGTGTTGGTTGTAGGGCAGTACATGCTTCAGCAAGAGTCCTGTTTTAATTCAGCATGTCCTCCAAGCTTCTTTTACATAGTGTGTTTTCAGCAGGTTGCAGAGATTATGTAAGCAGAAAGTATTTTCCTTCATATTAGAAGATTCCATTGCCTTTTCCACAACAGTGGTTTCTCCATAGCTTGTTTCAACAGCTACGTGGCTTAATACTTACTGTGACGTAGCTCCTTTTCACACTGCCATCGTGCTCTCAAGTCTAACTGTTGTTATGACCTGTCATATCAACTAATTTAGGAGCTACAGTTATAGCTGTGCTGCTGTTCTTTAAATTCACTATTCTGAAAGCATCACACTTAAGAAGCCTCCAAACTTGCATGCAGTCAAGTTTTCTTCAAGAAAAGTGCTGCTTTCACAAACAGTTGGTTTCTATCCACATTAGCATGAATGTAGCCAAAAAACCCATACAAAGGCTATTTTATGGAAAAAGAGTTGTAAAGGCTAGACCATCCTTATGGTAACACATGCTTGCATTTATATTTAATGTTTGCATAGTATACCCAAGAAAAACACCAATAAAACCAACTTTGGCCTAGAATTACTCAAAAGATTGGCACTAAATCAATGATGTAATTTTTCAGTTTTCAAACCCAAACTGTCAGAGAAAATGCAGATTGACACATGGTTTGGCAGAAAAGGAACAAATTATGATTACTATCATAAACACATCACATTGAACAGAAAGCAATAGAGGCTGTTTTCTTATTTAAGGAGGTAAACATAATAAACACAAGCTTTCTGGTGTTGTCATACAGAGGTTTTTAACTCTCCCTTTTTTATTGTCAAGTATGTTTCCTCAGAAACATTTTTGGTTACACTACAAACAGCAGTACACAGGGGAAAAAAACATTACAATATTAAAAAAAAAAGCTGTTTATATTTGAGGGGGGAGATGGAGGGTGTGTATGTGTTTGGATTGGGGGTTTTTGTGTATTGTCTTTTTCTTTTCATCCTCTAGGACCATCACAATACATTGAGTATTGACAGTAAGTCCAAAACTAGATATGGCATTATGTGTCAACAAAACTAAGAGAATTTTGGAAAGTGAAACTCTCCTACTGGTTCTACAAACAGAACAGCTGTTGTACTCAAGATGGGCTTTCTAGGAAGAAGAAAACAAAACAAAACAGGAACTCCAGCTTTCACATTACCAATTTTGATCTTATTAATAGACAAACAGTGAATCAGCCACTTTACTACTGGGATAAACCTAATTTCTGAGACCAACTGTCTGTTTTCCTGTTAAAGGGACAGCAGCTATTGAAGCATTCCTGAAAAAGGTTCCCCCTGTTTGGTTTAAGCATGTCTAGAAATTTTTCTGAGTCACTGAAATAAACACCGAGTTTCATTTTAGATCACTTAAGAGACTCTATCAGAGCTGTCATGTCCCGTAGCGCACAGAAAGAAATCAGAGACCCATTGTCAGGGTCAGCATAAAAGTCAGCATCAGTTGTTACAATTGTCAACAAAACACAGTGTTAGTAGGTATCAAGATAAAACAGACAGAGGAAGAGCGTCTTCATAATCCTGTCACTAACAGTAGTGACAGCAAGTACAAGAGACCACAAATATGTAAATTTATTTATCATTTAACGCGTGCATTTAAACTCTTCCTCATTATACCCACAAGTCAGTTTCTTTGCATAGTTCTTACCCATTCTAGGTTTATTTTTCTGGCAAAAAAGTGAATCTGTACAAAAGGACACAACTAAACCAACTTCTAGATGCTTGAGCATGAGGGAGGAATAACATCTGCCAAATTTAATGGAGAATTAGTTACTCCTGCCACTGCACAGGACTTAAGACACTGCTGACCCTCAGCCACTGGAAATGAGGTCTAATCTATCAGCAACACTTTCACGTGTTGCTCATCATATATAACAAAAAAAATGTTAAAAGTTTTCCTTTACTCTAAGCTATATGAAGTTTTAGATATTGTCTGTATTTAAAGCATACATAAAACCACAATTTTGAAAGGAGAATATAACAAGCTTTACCTTCTCTGTGTTCAGAAAACACACCGGTGTGTCTGGATCAAGTACTTCCTTCAACCATGTTTTTGAAGTATCTGCAAGCTCCAGTTTCAGTTTTTTTAGGTTTGGCAAGTTAACAGTGGCATTCGACACCTTCTCCGAGCCACATTCCAGTTTGCCTTCATACACTAACATGTTACTCAGTGACATAATTTTACTAAAGAGTTTAAAAAAAAATATGTCAAAACTTGTGGTTTCAATCCCACATCAAAAACCCCAATGCAATAAGAAAATTACAATACCGATTCATTCTGTATTGCACGGTTAATTGGACAACAGCATTTTGGTTTTGTTCCAGCCTTTTAAATAAGCTTTCACTCATGCCAAGATCTCTGTTACAAAACAAACAAAACCAAAAGAGTTAGGCAAAATGCTCCAAGTGCAATTCTCGGAATTCACGTTAGTAGTAATTGTCCTGCAGCATTTTATCTTACCTTGCTTCTGCATTCAGTACAAGTGGAGGCAGCTGCTGATGATCCCCGACCAGCACAAACTTTTTGGAGCAGAAGAGTGGGCCCAGACAGGTGAGCTGGCTTATTTGGGAAGCTTCATCAACTATACAGAAATCAAACTGCTTTCGAACAAAGATGGGGTGGTTTACTCCCATGCAAGACGTTGCTACCACTGGCTGAAAATTGAGACATGCTTTAAGGATATGAGACATCTTATTTTGTTTTAGCGCTAGACTTAACCAGGGTAAGAGAAACAAAAACCAGCATTTGCCATTAAACTGAACTAAAATGTAAAATAAAGCAAACCATTACCCCTCAAAAATCAAACTAGCACATCTTACAAACACATTGGCCTTCTATTATTCCATCTATTACAAATGATAAACAAAACTTCAGAGCCAACTGCAGTAACTAACTTGTTCCTGCTGTGTGTTCAGGGTGGTATCTGGTTCTGTACATATAGAACTCATGAGGCATGCTGAAATGGCCACTGTAGAAAATGTGATTGGGGTTTTTTACATCCAAAGGGAAGATAAAACAGCAACACAGCTCTCCCCACCACTGTGCTTCCACTGCAATCTGAAATGACTAAAATATGAAACGTTAAGTCACCTATGACTTCAATCATTCCTCCACAATGTCTGTCAACAAAAAAGTTGAACAGCAGCTCTTGCAAAGTTGGTGTTTAATCCAACTACACTGAAGCTTCATTCTTTCAACTAATTTAAAGCTGCTGCTGACCCAGTTTACCCAGCTCCCATTATGGTTTGCATTGATATTCACACTGGCAGCACTAATCTTTCCATCAAAAGTTGGTGTTTGGCCAGGTCAGCTCCTCAAAACATCACTTCCCCATCTTGCCCTCCAGCTGGCTGCACAAGTGGCACAACAATCAAGAGTAGGAGTGAAAATGGGACAGACAGCAGCAATATGTGAATACACATAGAAAAGGCTGCAGCAGTTAAACATCTTCCCCCTTCACCCCAAGACCTCATATAAAAGCACTGGTGTCTCTGGGATATTACTTAGAATGACAGGTTACTTTGTGGACATAAAAAATGCTTTTCAGCTTTCAGACTGTCACTGTTGTTCATTACTTGCTACAAGAAACTGAAGTGATGCAGAGATTTATTATCTTTTTCAGCTCAGATTTCTCAGAGTAGTAACACACCCTTGGGGTGGGGGGTTCCTTCTCTGCCAAACAAAGAGAATACTAATGTAATCATTCTTATTAACATGCATGGCTAGCAAAACACTTTTCTTACCTGACTGTTATAGACCTCTTCCAAATCTGTGACAGATTTAATTGATCTGGACCTGCAAATTTCTTCTTCTGTGTATTTCTGTATATCTGGATGAACCTTCTGAGCTCGCCCCAAGCGCAAGAATCCAACTTTGAATTTGGCTAGCTTTAGCAGGATATTGTCCACAGCAGTGTGTGTAAAACTAGTCAGAAGAACGCTGAAACCACAAGCGGAAAGAATTCTCACCTAAAGAGCAGCAAAGGGAAATAAAAGAAAAAAACCCAAAAGTTTACATATAAAAATCACATTTAACTAGGTTACCAGGCTGCATGTAGTTTCAGCATAGTGAGTTTACAGAATTTACAATGGAGTTACTGAATTCACCATGTAGTCTTTTTTTTTTCTTTTTAAAGCTTAATTCAGGATTTGAGGACTTGCTGACTTTCAGGACCAGAGAATCTTAATCACTTCTGTGACACTTTAATATTAAATGTCAGACTTTGGTCTCCCACATATATTTCTACAGAGGCCAAAGAGAATCCTACTCCACAAAATACATTTTTAGTTCTGCCAAAGATATGTTCTTAAGTAAAAAGAAATTAATTTTCTTGTTTGAAATTATGCAGATTACAGTAGACCAGGTCATGACAATTAATTTTGGACAGTATGATATAAACTCAGCATGTTTAATGCTCTCCTCCAAATCTCACAAAACAGTGTAAACATGAAGTTACATGATCTTACTAGAGCACATATTGTAGTTGTTTTTCCTGTTCCAGGCATGCCCACAATCAGTGTGTAGTCCTTTGAAAGCAGCACTTGTTTCATTGCCTGTTTCTGAGGCTTATTCAGACCTTTAAATGAGAAGTAAAAATAACAGCAATACTTTATAATAATCTTAATAGTTTCTAAAGTTAATACAACTATAGTTCTTTCCTTCATTTCTTAAATGAAGGAAAGAACTATAACTTACTCTGCTTAATTCTTAAAAGAATTAAGCTTAATTCTTAAAACTTCTTAACTCTGCTTAAAAAATTCTTAACTCTGCTTAATTCTTAAAAGAATTAAGCAGAGTAAGTCTGTAGGTTCTGATGAAGTAGAGATAAAACATAATACACAGACAACTAGTACAGGGTCTGCACTACAGTCCTAGAACGGTATCTCTGACGACTTTTTTACTCTTAGACTTTCTGTGACTTTAATATCCTAAATTACCACCTCTGTATTGTATCTTATATGGGCATTTCTACTTTATCATGTCCACTTCTGTGTTCAAACATACAGCTCATGAAGACAAAAGTCTTTTATCAGAGCTGGTTTCCCCCATTCTGATGCAAAGAGGCAGTGTATTCCAGCCATTTGGACTAGGCAAAGCACGAGTAAAAGAAAAAAAAAAAAAAAAAAGGAAAAAAAAAA
>VXBZ01002983.1:557404-568633 GCA_013399135.1 Heliornis fulica
AAAAAGGAGAAACATCTAGGTTTATCTGTGCCTTTCTTTAGGCAATATATGGCTTGCAGGTATGGGAGGACACTGTTCTCTCAGTATTCCAGAACTACTTAATCGCTCATTATTGAGTTACAGAATAAATGGCTTCCTTCCATTTTCTATCCCTTCAGCAGTTTTCCAGGAAGCTGGGCAATTCTACCTGAAGCAGACCTTAAAGCAACACAGCCTATCTTTCAGCCTTAGATTTTATTAAAAGTTCTATTTGCTCTAAGAAAATTCATTTAAATTTCTGTTTTCAGACAGCTGTCAGAAAAGAATGGAGTATTGTCAACAAATGAGACAGACACTGTCAAATACCTAAACAAATTTTGTTTAAAAAGAAGGGCCACAAAGCATCACACAGTACAGAAAAACCAATGCTCAGAGCGACTATACAAGTAGGTGCTTATACCAAAGCCCATCTCCTTCCACTCCCTCAAAGCCTACTTGCTCTACCCAGAAAGCCTTTCCCACTCCCTGGTCCTTCCTTTCCTGAGGTAATCGTGTGGCGCTTCTGTTTGAAACCACAAGCTGCAGCAACTAACACAAAGTTCTAAGCAAGTATCTGGCTGTATCTTCGAAGTAACTTACAACTAATTTGATCACAGGGAGACATGAAAGATGAGAACTTTTAATTTTTAAGCTCAAGACTATCACTAGATCCCAAAGTAGGAAAATACCCTCAGATTAAGTGTGCTAAATGCTTTGGCTATAGAGACATACTACTACTCAGAATTTTGGGGAAAACCACTTTGTACCCTTTAATATATTTGCAACAGTTTCCTTTGCTTCTGGAGGGAGAACAGAGCTCAAGTGCTGGATAAAACGTGGTTTGTGCAAGTCAATTATCAAGTTGCGCAGCCTTTCACTGTGGATAAAACACAAGAACCAGGAGTTAACAGCTGAGAAACTTTATCTGAAAATATTGTGTGTAATTTTTTTTTCATACCTGACTGGGGAATCTTTCATCAGTTTAGAAAGGTTTTCAAAGGGAACTCCTATACCAACATCTCCTTCTTCATGATCCAGCCTAAATATGGTGTTCTTGGGGAGCTTTGACAAATTCCTGAAGGATGACAGTAATACAGACAGAATAATTCTGTTTACAAACTGCATATTGATGATTAAAGACATTACTAAGTGTGATATCTCTCAGAGGCTGCATAGTGAATCAATAGCAGAGCACAGAAACCAATAAAAATAAAACTATACCAGAGCACAATTTAAAGGCAATATAGCCTGAATAACGAAAGTGACTACTAACATAGTAATCAGTGTTTGTGTAGTCTCCTTTGGAGACATAAGTGGAGTTTGCAAGCATACTTTGAATCAAACAACCCAGTTAACTAGACACTTAGAAAGTATTGACATTTTCAATCAACATACAAGAATTTCTGAAGGGTACTCCCCCAAGCCAAGCAAGAAAAGTCAGATTATGTCAGAGGTTTTTGGATACCTAGAAATATCCTTCTTGAAGGCAGTGCCATAGTGTCTTTAAACAAGTATTTGTCCTTCTACTCAATTACCTGCCCAACAAACAGGAGACTTTTGTCACGCTGACTTCTCTAATGTAGCCAGTAGCCAAACCAAGTAAGCCATTTTCCTCTCCACTCACAACCACTCTGTCACCGACCAGTAGGTTGGTTCCAGGTATGGCGCCATTTTTACATTGGAAACAGTGCAGATACTGTCCCTCGGAAATTTCCTGCACTTCCTCAACTCTGACCACGTTTGCAATACAATCTCCAGCCTTCTCTCTGAAAATATTCAGAAAAATAACATATTTTAATATTCAAGCCTTCTCAGTAAGTGAATTATTAAAAAAAGCAACACCACTTATAGCTAACCATCAAAAACAACAAAACAACAACAGAAAAAAGAAAATCAGCAAAACAACAAAAATCCCACCACAACCCAAACACACAAAGGAATAAGGAACATGAAATGGTCACTTAGCAACAGACACTTTGACCCCAAAAAGATTAGCAAAACATGTAGAACCTTTACACTTGTTCCAAGAACAGGCTCCAGTATGTAGGCTAAAATTATCGATACCTTTCTGTTAAAAATCCAGATACTGATGATGTGTATGGATTCACTTCACCAACATGTTCCATATTTGCTTACTAAGTTGCTTGCCTCACTTAAAACAATTCCGTTATATTTCACTTCTACAGTTGCCTTGAAGTGTACCTACAAACCACAGCTGCTGGACAAGGTGATGTACAACAACATCAGGCAACAAGACTCCATAGTACACTTTTATTCATGTTCAGTCACACTTAGAAGTATGGTCCATGCTATGTTTGTCAAGTAAACCCCCAGGAAACCAGCCCAATGAGCTGGGATCAGTCAGCACCCAGCCTCAGCCCCCAAAGACACGAATGAAACAGTCTTACACGTTTTACTTCTGAGGACCAAGATTGCAGTTTGTTGCTTCCTATGTGCAACTGAACAACAAAACCCTAAATACCACACTGCAAATACAAGATCAATAAGTCTAGGAGGCTAATGTGTCACATCTCACAAATAAAACTATGTAAGCAGCATATCTGACTACTTAAACAAGCACAGAAAACATCTAGTTTTCCTTATATTGAAAACACGAGCTGACAAGGGTTCATTTCCAGTTACTGAAGGAAGCAGCATTTGTATCAGGTTAGAAATAGCATCTTACCGTTCTGAAGAAGGTATCATCCATATATTTTTATACCCCTTTCTACTCTCTGCATTTTGCAGCTCCAAGGTTAACATTAGATACCACAGACTGAAATACTCCAAGTGGGAAGATTTCAGGTGCTGGGTCTCTCTTTCAATCACAGATACCATTGCAGGAGGAAAAGACACACTGGCCATCTTTTGTTCCACAGCTCTGGGAGTAAAACCAAGTATAGGAAAGGGTTGATATTAATCTTTTTTTTTTCTTGCAAGTGTTTATGTACATAATGCCAATTCAAAAAACATAGATAACATGCCAGCTAGATTCACCTATCATCACTGAAATGAAGTTCATATGAACAATCTCATATTAGTAATTTTACATTATCTGTATGATTTTGATTTCAGGATGGTAAGTCCTTAAATTCAAATTAAAAAATTAAGGACAATAAGTCCTTAATAAGTCAAACACCAATTAAAGACTTTTGAAGGATAGCACTGCATACATGTAGATTGTTGATCTTTTGTTCCTTTTTTATAAGATATGAATACTACAGTGACATTTAGTAATATCCCTGTTGCCGTAACAACTGAATATGAGAAATAATATTTCACAGAACCAAGTTTACAAAGACATATCCTGTATACCCACAAACATAGTTCCCTCAACATATGCTTTTACCTCCACAATTTTAGTAACAATCAGGCACCATATTTACACAAAATCACCTCAAAAGCTCTCCTGTTCTAACATTTGATCTCTTCAGTACACAATTTTGATGTTTGGTGGTTTTTTTGTGCAGCATAAGGACTAACATTTAAACCAATTTTAAAAGCCTTAATTTTATGTGAAAATCTATCAAATATTTGCTTACAACTTGTCTTTAACAGGAGATACAGTAACACTTCAGGACAGTAATACTGTAGTATCATTATCTGCACGATACTCTACAGGGAAGCAATCTTCTACAGAGTCTAAATGACAGTTATTGGCCAGCCATAATTCATCCTCAAAAGACTGCACATTTCAAATAGTTGCAAAAATACAACTTTAAGTCATAATTATTAGTAATTAGGTACAACAGTTATCTGTTATAGTTATGTATTTTGTTGAGACTTCTCAGATTTTGTCTTGTACCTGAGTACTTAATGTGTACTTAAACACATTAAGTCTCTGTGAGAACAGGGACTTGCACTATAAAAATTTCACTGGGGTTTCTGCAACATTCTTTTGGGTTGAAAGAGTCCTCAGTAAACAGATTAGAACCAGTCAGCCATAAAAATGAAATTACAGTATAAAAGCTACAAAAACTCAAGCTTACTTCAAAAACACAAGTAAAACAGGTTTTTTTTACCTGCTGTATAGAAAGCAATTGTGTATTTGGGAGCAATATTTACAGGCTTGGCTGTCATCAACTACAGGAGGCAAAGCAGCAAGTTGCGACGGCTGTCTTTCCGTGACAGACTTGTACGTACTGTGTGTTAAGTAGAAGGCCACATGATTTCTTAACTTCATTAATTCTGTGAAGAAGAACAATAACCTAAGCTGATGTTTAGGTTTGTTTGGAATAATTTCTAACTCAAAGTTAATTAACTAGCCATCAAATCTTTAGTCAGGCAAGAAGTGACTATTCATACAGTTAGGGTTTTAACATAACCTCACTGGAATTAGTAACATAACAAACCTACATCCTTAAGTACAGATATGTTCACACTAGTAAACCTTATAACTATAACTGAAATGTTTCCTTTTCATTAAGATAATTATGGTTTCTGTGAAAGGGGAACAACTTTACCTCTTCGGTCCATGCGAGCTCCAGAAACAGGGTACATAGTACCAGTTTTGAGATAAAGAAGAAATCCAGCTTCAGGATCTACTCTCCGTTCTAAAGTCAATAATGTATACAGAATAACCTGGAGACACAATATATAAACATATTAGAATGTATTAAGAGGAAAATACACTTCCCTTAACAAAAGCTTACACAAGGCTGCTATTACCTCTAGATCAGAAACAGCTACCCGGAAAGATGTAGGACATGAATTCCTGAAGCAGTGGATTTCAACCTAACACTTGAGTGTAAAAAGACTATAGAACAGATGTGAAGCTAAGACCTCTAGTTGTGTTTGTAAGTAGTAAACATATTTACTTCTCAGTCCTTGGTTCACTTTCATGTTATATCAACAGCTCTGAGCAGGCCTAGTATCAGCCCTTCCCTAAGAAGAGATGATGCCACATATAAAGCATTTCATATGCATAAGACACAAGAGTCACCTAAGAAAAAAGTATACATAACCATTGATGTTGAAATTAGACATTTGGGTTTCATACCTGACTTCTGTGCTCTATGGAGTTAGATTCCTTGCCAGACTTGAGCTCTAATGGCATTATCCTTGATTGCACTCCAGTCCGGCGATGGATCTTCACCCTGGCTGTAACATCAATCTTTCCTTTCAACCCAAACCTTGGAGACCAGATGTTCTCTTCAATGTCTAGGATATCTACAATCTCTATCTTAGAAGAAAAATCTTGTTTTCCATCATTTGGCCTATGAAGAAGATTATGTCAGAAGTTAGAATTTTCCTCAATATTTAATATTAAAATATTTAAATATGTTGTAATTAAATATTTTTGCATTACAGGCACTCTTTAGGCACTAAGTTTAGAAATTATAAGTGCATCAAGTCTCGCTCAAACTGCCTTCCCATTAGCCAAAGAAGCACAAAAAATTAAATTGCACATTGGCATGTAGTTTTGCTGTTCACTTAAATTCCCAAGTTAAAAAAGAATTTTAAACAAATTAAAATAATTGTTGGTTTTTTCTGAATAATCACACTAAACCATTTGGTTCTTCAAAAAGTTTAATGATATACACTGGTGAATAGCATACAGATTTTACTCAGACCTGCCACTTCTACCGAGACTTTAACACCCTGCAGCTATTGCCATTAACAGCAAGAGACCGTAGACAAGAGCCCAGCAGCAGTTAAGTCACCGTTTTGCTGATAAACTGTTATCTTTGTGAAGAATGAACTTGGTTAATAGTATCACATTCCAAAATGTAGTCTGGCACATATTTAGAGTAACTTTTAGTATACTCAGGAGATCAAACATGCTGGCTCCTCTACTTACTAAAATTTCTACTTCGAATTACACTGATTAGAAGGACTTTAAGAGAAACAAGATTTTTATGTCAATTCACCATCAGCCTTAATGTCTTCCCTAGTACCCACATGTACTAGGGCTAATCATGAAGCTGACAATATTAGCTATTTGGGGAGTGAGGCTCCATATCACCAAACAGATTTACATAAAGAGAGCTGTTCTAAAAACTAAAAGTGAACCAAACAAGATAAACAACTTAAAACACTTTTAACTTTTCATTCTGGCCTCTTACAGTTTAAGTTCCATTTTATTTTGGTTAGCTGGATTGTGCATGAAGTCTTCCGCCCATTTAAAAAAAGATGGCAAATATTCTTCCACTTCCAGCATTATTTCTGTTTGCTTCACATTTAAGTGATACCTAAAAAAATAAAGCCATCCACATTTAGGAGACGGATTAAATTTGCTGCTGGTACTAAGAAGATTTTGCCTCAATTGATAATAAGATTAACAGAAATAACTTAAGTTTGAATAAACATCTGTAAGTTGCAAAGAGTGACAGATTCATTCAGGTTTGACTTGATTGCTTCATGAAACTATAAACATCCAATAGAGGAGCTAGAATACACTGTGTTCATTTCTGATGTAACTTGAAATGACAGATGTAGCACAAGGAAAGTATCACAGCCTAGAAAACGTGATGAAACACAAGCCTGCATGAAAGATGTAACAGACTTGTGCATTTTAGAAATGGCTATTCCAATGCCTTACACAAAATTGAAAACATTAAAGGTTTTGAAAGGTTTCAGACCATTTTAATTGGTAAAGAACCATGATCCTTTTCAGTTGCTAAAGATACAAACGCACAAGAAAGCGAAAGTCTCATTAGACAGAAGGTAATCATGTGGCATTAGATAATTCAGTGGAAGCATTCGCTGGAAATAACATCATTATTTCTACAGCAACAGAGAAATACAAGTGGGTTTTACACAGAAAGGTTCGTACAAGTGCAAATGACCGGAGCCAGCAGACTTATGTAACTTACTCTTCAATCCCAGCAAACACTAGCCTACATTTGCAAAGTGGAACCCCAACATCAACAGTTTAAAACACAGAGGCACAGAGTGACACAAAAGCTTTTAAGCAATTTTAGCAGTCACAATCCAAAATATCTACCTTCATAACAGAACAAGAGCAATAAATCTTGTTAATATTTTAACTTTCAATTCATCTGGGGCTACAGATACTGTCATTGCCCAACAGATAATTTATAGTATTCTTCATATAATGGGCTTTTTGTTTGTCTTGAGCTTTATCTTGCTCAAAACTGACAGCCATTTACCTTGCCATTTTCTGCAGGAAACATGAAGACTATTGTGATAGCATTTTGATCAGCTTTGCAGCAAAAATAAGCTAAAGATCCTCTAACAACTGAACCATTAACTTGATAAAGAATATGAAAACATCAGACATCTCAGTGCTTGGTCAGTCACAATATAACTAGAAAGAAAACAAATCATGCTCAGCAAATTTACCTCAGCATTGGGAGATGCCTGGAAAACTAAATGTTACAGGCACAAACACTCCAGCCTGAGTGGCCTGACAGGAAAAAAACCTACAGCTACAGTTAGTCCATAGGCATAATTCAGATCTATAGAACTAGTCCTGCAAGGCAGGGAAATGAAGTTACATTATGAAACAGGCAAATATTTTGCTCAGATAACTCAAGTTTCATTAAGCAAGGTCACCTGGTAGAATATTCTCCTGATACTAGTGCTACATTTTTTCAAGTAGAAATTTATCTACCAGTTGAGATGTTCCTACTCTGTCTTCTAAACAAAAGAAATACTTTTCAAGTGCACTTGCTGCGCTACTTACATTTCTTTGAGATACTTTTGTCCATATATAATTTTATTTGCTAGTTCTTCAACTTTTTCTTGTGTCAAGTTATTTGTTACTGATTGCTGGAAAATTTCATGAAGAATTGTACCAAGAAGTGTTTGGCGTGAACCAGGCTCAGAGCCCTGCAAGAGATATCATATAACACATATAGATGCAGATTTAGAAGCACTTAATACAAACTTTTTCAATAAAATTTCTGGGTTTTATTTGCTGCACATGATGGACAGCACATACTTAATTGCAAGATCATTAGTTTTCGCTTCACCAATTAATAGCTATTCAAACCTTACTGCAGTAACAGCCAACTTGAAAGCGATTTCTCCTATTGCTTTATCACTCATTTTAACCCAACCCTGACAATCACACAATCCCTACACGATTGACAGGTAAGAAACAAAGGCACCTATTAATTTTGAGCAAGTCTTGTCTCTGGGCACTATGAATAGTAGTATTTCCTAATGTAAACACCGACCTTTACAATCCTAAAGGTAGCAATTTTTGTATGAAGCAATTTCCTGTGCTTCATCAACTCACACAAAATTATTCCAATGATCCCCAGAATGGCACAGAAACCCATTTAACCAGGGCCAGGCTCTGTAGACTCATAGGAACTGAAAGTGATAATAAGTTATAACCTCTATATGAGCCACCACCAAACAAATGGAAATTTAATAGAAATGTTATTTTAAGTATTTACTAGCATCTTTTACCAACCTGGCACTAATGTGTTGCACTCACAATTGGAGGGTAGCGTTATCCTGGACTCAGGACTCCCAAATAATTATTTTATTCCTCCTACTCCTTTGATGAAGTCCTGACATCATTTCACTCAGAACTTAAAGTTTCTTGTTTCAGTCACAGGCTCTCAGTGACTGTTTAACACACTATAGAGGTTCTGACCTGGATTTACACTCCCACCATGCCTGGAAGTCTTCCTGAGCAAGAACACTACAACATGAAACTGTTCCTCCTTCCAAGTGTCAACAGCTACATTCAGATTCCAGAGTTAGCACACACACACCCCAATTACAATATACATAGACTCCAGCTTCATCTTGAACTGAAGCCTGCTTCTCATAAAGAATGAGGTCTTAAACTGAACAGCCTGCTTTTTCCGAGGCTTTCAACCCAGCCACAGGGGGTTATGTGTTCATATGGCCTACAAGAGTGACACATATCCACACAAAATATGGCTCAAGTTTTTTCTAAGAAGCTGCCAGAATTTTAAGCAGAAAGACCATTTCTTTATTTCATTAACTATATGAAAAATGTTGCTTATTTTGGCCAAAATATCAAAAAAGCACAAGAACAAACACAGACAGTTTTCATTCTCAATTATTCTGTGTTGTAAGCATTATGAAAAGCTTTTTCATTATTTTGTAATAGAGCATCTCAGCCAGTTGTAAATGTCAACTAGTCCCAGTAAAACAGTAACACTCTGACATGCTTGAGGCTCTAGGATCCACACTTACCCTAAACCTTTCAGCCAGCACCGCTCTTCTCAAACATCGAATACTATTTGATATTGTAGTGCCAGAAAGCAGCAGATCTGGGTAAAGAACTAGGTATCCAGACTGTTCATTTATTATCCAGGTACCGGAGCTACACTCCCCTTCTAAATGAATGATGTCTCCTGGAACAATTGGAACAGACTCCCTACAATGTAAAATATTTGAACAATCATTTCCAAGCTAAGGACAGCACATCATTAGAAGTTAGCTATTAATATATATCAGATTCAACATACTTCAAAACAGGAGACTATTGTGATTCTTTTTTCAAGTGATCTAAAGAAACTTTAAAAAATAGCAAAGGTATTTTTACTGACAAGACTCCAAGAGCTTTGAGTATTGGGTCATGCACCAGGACAGCCTGCATATAGGGAGATCCTGTTGACTTCAAGTCATTCCAGATCCAGATATCAAGCTAATCCAGTATGATTACATTTATATTGGCATACTATACTTTTTCATTTACACGAGACCTACCTTTTTACTTCACAATTCCATTTGTTTCAGAAATTCATAAGAACAATTTTTGAAGTTTTAGGGTTCAACATTTTTTATACTTGCTCCTCCGAAAACTGCAGTCAAACTTTTCTCCCATTTTCAATGCTCGCAAGGAAAATTACAAGCAGTGCCAAATAGTATGCACACAGCTGTATGTTTCAAAATGCTAAACCAGTCTTCTGTAACATCCCATGCAATGCACAAGCACCTAAATCAGAATCCTCACCGATTTGAAAAAACCTTGTGCAGCAGAGCTCAAGCTGAGGTCATTTTAACAGGCTGTATACAAAAACCTCTTGCTCTACAGTCATAGCTTTGCACATTTATATGTACAATGAGGGTACACTGTTTAGAACAGTTGTACTTGTTGCAAGACAATATTTTAACAAAAGGCTCAGAGTTTATGGTCTTGCTTTTTGTTAGCACAAAATAAAACTTTAAGGTAGCAATATCTACTCAAAACAAGTTACATGACAAGTTCTCTCACTGAATATCCATTACACTAACACACAACAGATGTGCATATCTATATTGCACATTACATTGTAACATACAATATTACACTAAATAAAAGTTGTGTCAGGATTTCTGATCACTTTTAAGAAAGTAAAACTCATCTCAAAGGCAAGACAATGAGGACTGACTCAGCAACCTAATATTTTATCCTTTTTTCAGGCATCTACATTTCTATATGGATTACCAGCCATTCTTCAGGATGCACAGTTCCGTATCTTCCAGCAACGGAGACGATGTGATCGTCAAGTGTTTCTCAGCGTCACTTCCATTTCTCTGTATTACACTGACTTCCAACACCCGGTATCTGTTGTTCAATCCATTGCGAAGTACTGTATCAGGGGAGTCAGTCGCTTTCTTCTGAAAGCTGAAGAAACAATTTGTTACTGCGTGGTAGGTTTGCAATGTGATATTTAAAGAAGCAGCTAAAAGCTTCTTAAGCATCCAACAAACTAAATACCAGCTGGGCTCCCAAGGTCAATCTCCCAAACCCTGTTGCTGGCAAGGTCGGCCAGGCCAGTCAGTGCCAGTCACAGGCCTTTGTGAATCACATTTTGGAGAGAGAAAAAGACAAACAGCTGTATTTTGCCACCAGAGAAGGGAGTGACAAGATGTAAGAAACTTCAGACACCAAGGTCTGCAAGAAGAGGGGGAGGAGGTGCCGAGAGAAGATTCCCTGCAGCCTGTGGAGAAGACCATGGTGAAGCAGGTGTCCCCCTGCAGCCCGCAGAAGACAAAGAGACTCCACTTGCAGCCCATGGAGAAGCACCTGGGCCAGGCAGGAGCCACCATGGAGCAGGGTGAGGAATAGGAAAGAATCTGTGACCTACATTGGAGCAAGCCCCTGGCAGCACCTGCAACTCGTGGCAAGAGATAAGAGGCAGAGAGCGAGATGGAGGCCCACACTAGAGCAGGTTTGCTAGGGGCAGGGGGAAGGTTCATGACTCTGTGGGGGACCAGTAGTCTGGAACTGAGTGACATTTTATGAGTTTCTAGCAGTGACCCACACTGGGGCAG